>VZRI01003297.1:633-144653 GCA_013397515.1 Upupa epops
AGCTGGGATGTCTCCTCCTTTTATATATTGGAGCAAGTATAAAATATATATATATTTTATATATTTTTTATATATATATATAAAATAGCATAGTCCTATTTTATGCTAGTCCTGGACTTTCTAGAGAGAATTTCTAGAGTTAGTGTACTCCACAATACAGGTATACGCATTGTCCAGGATGCAGAAGGACTGCAGTATTGACACTTTTGTTTACATTTTCTTACTTTCATAACATCCTGTAACATTGTTAGATTTTTTGTGGGTTTTTTTAGTAGTGTTTCTGTAGTAGTAGTAGACCTTCCCTCCAGTCCTTTCACCAGCATCTTTCCACCTCTGGATCTGCTCCAGCACCTCAATCTCTTTCTTGAAGTGAGGGACCCAGAACTGCCCCCAGTTCTTGAGGGGAGGCTCACCAGTGCCCAGTAGAGTGGGAGAATTGCATCCAAGACATTTCAGTGAGCATGCACATGGAATATTTGTGAAGTATGGACTACTGATTGTGTCCATTCTCTCCATTGTGTGAACACTCCCCTAATTACTCTCTACCAGAAATTTAACAATTACTAACTATGCTGTATGCAACTCACAGGATAGGAAAGTGAGGCAGAAGTAGGTCTGTGGCAGCAGCACTTACAACTGCACCTGCATGACAGGTAAGAAAGGGCATCCCCTATGGGATGTAGGACTCTCCTGGGAGAGTGCTGAGAAGTAGGAGTGGCAGGGTAAACTCTGGCTGGAGAGTTGTAATGAGAATGAATGTGTTTTGTATTTTTAACTTCAGGAAACTGTTCAAGTGAACCCACCAGAATATTCCATCAGAATCTCACAAAGCAACAAATACTTGTTCACACTACACTGACTCACAAACTTGCAGTAAACCACTCTGCTCTCTTTAAGACACAGATACCTAATTTTAAAATGGCAATCATATTCCAAAGCCATCTCACCTAGGGTAGGTAATGTCATGTCAAATAGTGATGCTGTATGCAGACAAAGCCAGAAGATGTGCTCAAGCACAGTTCAAAAGTCGTGTCCTTTCAGGAGAAGCTGAGTAGTTTTCTCTATCATGAAAGACTTAAATTCACCTGCAGTGTTGTGTATAGACCACTTATAATAAATGAGACATTTGTATTGAATGTCATGAAAACCCTTTTCTCTTTCACATGTTCTCAGTAACAGTCTCCAACAACATCCATAGAAGAATTAATATATATCTGCTGAACTCCTTACTGTATATGCTTTAAACAGTGCTGATTATCATAGAATCATAGAATCATTAGGGATTGAAAGGGACCTTGAAAGATCATCTAGTCCAATCCCCCTGCCACAGCAGGATCACCTAGACCAAGTCACATTCAGGAACATATCCAGGTGGGTCTTGAATGTCTCCAGAGAAAGAGACTCCACAACCCCCTTGGGCAGCATGTTCAATTCAAAGGAGTTTAATTCAAAGGAGGCCTTGGCTTTCCTAGTTGCATCCCTAGGTTCTCTCACCAGAGCCTTATAATCACCTCAAGTGGCCACTCCCTACTTCCATGACCTATAGACTTTCTTCTTCCTCTTCAGTTTGCGCAGTAGCTCCCCATTTAACCACACAGGTCTTCTAGCTCCCTTCCTTGACATCTTCCCTGTCGAGATGCACTTGTGCTGTACTTCAAAGAAGTGGTCTTTGAATGATGACTAGCTATCTTGAGCCCCTTTACTTACCCTCAGGAATAAACCTCTCCCATGTGGACCTGTAAGATCTGGGGTCTTACAGAACCAGTCATTGTTAAAGAACCCAAAGCCCTGCCTGTAACACCAGTCTTGTAGCCAGGTATTAATGGACTGAATCCTTCAATTCAAGCCCGTGTCCTCATCCCAAAGTGGAAGTAATAAAGAAAGCACAATTTGTGCCCAGACTCTTTTACCAGACATCCCAAGGCCCTGTAATCCCTCTTCACTCACCTCAGGCCACAGAACACAACTTCCTCTGCACCTCTTTGGAAGATCAGCAGTGGGTAATAGTCATCTGATCTCACCAGGTTAGGGAGCATCCTAGTAATATCCCTGATCCGAGCTCCAGGTATTCTGCAGAGTTTCCTGTGATGAGGGTCAGCTCTGCATTCTGGGCCCTTAGTCCCTTCCAGGAGTGAGTCTCCAATAACTAGGACCCTTCTCTTCTTTGTGAGAGAGGCTGTCATATTACTGGTAGATTTCCCAGATTTCTGTGACCTTGCTAAGTCCTCCGGTATGGGTTCTCTTTCCCCTATATCCTTATTAGACTGGCTGTCTTCCAGTAGGGGCTCATATCTTTTACTTGGAGGCAAGTGAGAAGGTGAGGCAGACAGGGGTGGTGCTTGCCTTCTGCCACGACTCTTCACTAGGCTCCACTCACCCCTTCTACTTGGGCTTCTCTCCTCTGTTTGAGAGGTGCAGCATACTTGGTCTCCTTGTTTCTGGGTCTTATTTGGCTGTCGTGCAGACTGGCTCCACCGGTCTACCTTTGTTTTAGCCTCTGCAATTCTCCTGAGCCTTTCTACTTCTGCCTGTAGCTCTGCAACCTCATCTTGCAGCTGTGCTGCACGGTTAAGCAGATAATCCACCTGCTCACACTGTACACAGCCAGGAAACTTGAGAGTGGGCCATTCCTGGCAGCCTGACACCTGCACAGACTCATCTTGTTGGGGGGGTCTGTCAGAGATCCCATTGTTACCATGGTTTTTTTTGGGTTTTTTGTTTGTTTTGGTTAATTTTTGTTTGTTGGTTTTTTTTGGGTATTTTTTTTTTGCCATCATGTTAGGTTAGCAGTCTAGAAAAAAGTGAATCTGTATATATAAACCACATTGCTTCCTAGTTGCAATTAGGTGTAAGAACTGCAAACAACAACTTCTAGAGATAAATTAGCCATCAGGAGTAGGGAGGTTATTGTACTGGGCACTCATGAGACTTCATCTTGAGTACTGTGTTCAGTTCCAGGCCCCTCAATATAAGAAGGATATTGAGGTACTGGAACATGCCCAGAGAAGAGCTACCAAACTTGTGAAGGGTCATGAGAAGATGCTTAAGGATCTCAGCATGTTTAGTTTGAGAAGAGGATGCTGAGGGGAGACTTCGTTGCCCTCTACAACTACCTGAAAGGGGGTTCTAGAGAGGAGAGCGCTGGCCTCTCCTCCTTGGTGACCAGAGGAAATGGTCTGAGGTTGTGGCAGGAGCGGTTTAGGTTGGATATTAGGAAAAAATTCTTTACTGACAGAGTGGTGAGGCACTGGAACAGGCTGCTCAGAGGAGTGGTTGAGTCACCATGACTGGAGGTGTTTAAGAAATGTGCAGACATGATGCTTCAGGTGCTGCTTTGGTGGCAGAGACTGTAGGGGGTTTGTTTTCTGTTTTACCTGTTTGAGTGTGTTTGGTGCTGCTGTCTATCAGGATTTGGGTTTTATTGTTTTGTGTGTGGTTGGACTCACTTATCTGGGAGGTCCTTTCCAACCAGGAATATTCTGTGAGTCTCTGAAATTAAAGGTTTTTTTTAAACATAAAGCCACAGGTAAACATGTTTTTAAAATTAAATGGGAATAAAACTATTTCTGGAAACACTGAACAGAAAATGAAATGGCAGAAGGTCCTGGAGTGTGTGTAGCATGTTCTTCAAGTATGCATTAGTAGGCCACCATCTTCCTGGACCATTTGTAATAATGAGTAGTGTGCTTACAATAATTAATATCCTGAACAACTTAAATATGACTGTAGACACAGTTGCTGATGTTTAAGGTAGCACATCAATGGCAAGCTATTGATTTGTGCAGTGACATCCTTCTGGCTGTGTCATCTGGGTGAAAGAAGACTCCAAATTAACCAATAATAAAGGGTTAGAAGTTGTAGTAGTTGCCTCCTGGGACTTGTTCCAGTATGGGAAAGATGCCTGTCCTGCCCTCTTCCCACAGCCATCAATCGTCCTCGAAGGACTGCGTGCAGGTCTACACCGGTCAGAAACAAAATATGAAGTCCAAAAGGACACTGTAGCAGATTGCTTGTTATTTTTATATATATATATATTGAAAATATCAAGCAATATATATATATATATAAAATATCCTCATGTTATTCTGAAACTTGATCTCTTCATGTGAAAATCTAAAAATATTAGAAATGTGAATAAATTTACCACTTTCTGTATTTGAATACAAATGATTTAAATGTATAGTCCCATTTCCATCAAAATCAGATGTCAGAAGTTGTTAGTTATATCAACTTGATTTTCTTACTGTTCTGATTGTACAGTCAATTTTTGTCATGGACCACTGGCTATATAGTACATCAGATGACTGTATGTAATAAAGGGTAGCAGGCCTGGACATTGTTCATGTTAAAGCAGTAAAAAGCAGTGACCATAAATACTTGATCCACATGGACTTCAATGAGAAAGTCTGTATTTCTGTAATAATCATATGACATATAAAATGTTAATCAAAGAACTTTAGCTCTAATTTGGACTTAAACATTCCCATACCATTGCAGAATTTGTGTTTATTCAGTAATATAAAACCTGATTGTAATCAAACTTTGTACAGTCCTAGAATTACCATTTCATGAAGGTTATGTGTTTTATAAGATATTATATGACCAAATAGTGCTTTCACTTTTCAAGCAGATGGACAAAAATATTCTTTGGACAAATGAACTAAGGTTTTCACAAGTAGGTATTCAATTAACTTCAAGAAAGTGAATTTATATTACTGTTTTTGAGATCAAGATACCATTATAGATGAAGCTTTAGTTAAAAACCAGAAGTACCTTTTCATATGAGAGATAATGTGTACCACTGGATATAGATTCTTAGTTCTATAAAACCACATCATTGCAAATATGTCTGGGGTAATATAAATATTTGGTAAGCATTTAATGTCTTAAAAAAATAGAAATAGTTGTTTGCATTAATTATTTCCTATAAATATTCATTCCACACAATAAATGTTTACTTTTTTTTCCCTTGGAGCTAGAGGAAAATTCCGTATCTAGGCCATGTCATCAAGCACAAACAATCCTGATCAGGAGAAGGAGTTCAGAAAACCTTCTGTAATTATCAAAAAATCCAAAGCTCTTAGAACATTTAGAGAGCAATGTAATACTACACTTGCTTCTAATTCTGCTGCAATCAAGGTATTCTCTGAGTAAAACCATGGTTTCAGTCTTAAGGATTTTAGAAAATGCAACTGGTCTCTATTAACACAACATTGCAGTTTTAAAGAAGTGCAACTGCCCGTCATGATTTTGAAAATTCTTTTTTTTTCTGCCATGGTGCCCATTTTTAAAGTATAAGAGAGTAGAATGCACAGGGAACTTTCTTTACATGTAATTTTTTGACACATTTTTTAAAACAAAACTTTGCTCCAACTCTTTAAAAGCTACTGTTGTAAAACTGCTGTGAAGTCATAAAGTGATTTCAGGATTTCAAATGTAGAATCCTTCTGATTACTTCATAATTTTGAAAGACTTTTAATGTCAAGGTTATTTATACACATTTGATGTTCCCCTTACAAGTAAATCTTTTTTTAACTGGAGTCCTTTTCCAGCTAGTCTCTAACACAGCAAGGATTTAATGCACGTATATCAAAGAATAAATTCCTTGTCTTGGATGAGAACTGAAAGGCATGTTTATCCTGCTGTGGTTTTTGTAGAGAAAACAAACTGGATTTCAGTGTGCCTTTCAGTTTTGTATTGGATTTGGGGGGACTTTTGTTAGTGTTTTGTTGTTGTTTAACATTCCACAGAGTGAATCTTAGACCTGCATTGTAAATAACAGAAAGTTACAACTGAACTTGTGCAGAACATTTGATGCTGTCAGGTATAGCGTCATACAGTCGTGGAATCATAAAATAGTTTTGACCAGAAGAGACTTTCAAGATCATCAAGTCAAACTTTTGCCTAGACCTATCGGCACCACTAAATCCTGTCCCCCAACAAAACATCTACCCTTGTCTTAAACACCTCCAAGGTTGGTGATTCTACAACACCCTGGGCAGGCTGTTCCAATGCCTGGCAACCCTTTCAGTCAAGAAATTCCTAGCATCCAACCTGAACCTCCCCTGGCACAGCTTAAGGACATTTCCCCTTGTCCTATCACTGGTCACTAGGAAGAACAGACCAACTTCCCCTTCTCTACAACCTCCTTTCAAGTAGATGTAGAGAGGCGTAAGGTCCCCCCTCAAACTCCTCTTTTCCAGGCTAAACAGCCCCAGACCCCTCAGCTGTTCCTCATATGACACCAGTTCCAAATCCTTGACCAGCTTGGTATCTGCCTCTGTTCACTCTCTAGCCCTTCAGGACTCAAGGTGTGGGCTCACCAAAGTTCAGTAGAGGGGGAATTATCACCTGCCTGCTCCTGCTGGCAACACTAAACATCCTAGCATTTAAACTGCAAAAAACACATATTTGCTAGGTGGGTTGCTCAGTGCATAAGGAACCGACCAGATGATTGCACCCAAAGAGTTATGGTAAATGGCTCAATGCCCAGCTAGACACCAGTGAGCAATGCTTTACCCCAGGATTGGTACTGAGACAGTTCTGTTTAACATCTTAGCTGTTGACATGGAAAAAGTAAACAAGTGCACTCTCAGCATATTTGTGGATGATACCAAGCTGGGTGGTGCAGTAGATACGCTGAAGGGAACAACCTCATGATGTTCAACAATGGCCAAGTGCAAGGTCCTGCACCTGGGTGAAGGCAATTCCCAGTTCAGATACAGGTTGGGGAATCACTGTATGGAGAGCAGCCCTGCAGAGAAGTACTTCGGGTGCTGATTGATTTAAAACTCAACATAAGCCACCAATGTGTGAGTGCAACACTGAAGGCAAATCATGTCCTGGGCTGCACCAAAAGAAGTGTGGCCTGACAGGTTGAGGCAGATGATTCTCTCTGCTCTTGTGAGACCCCACCTAGAGTATGTGCCCAGTTCTGGAGCCCCCATGACAGGAATGACATGGAACTGTTGAAGCAACTCAAGAGAAGGGCCACAAAGATGATTAGGGGGCTGGAACTCCTATCCTATGACAACAGGCTGAGAGAGTTGGGTTTGTTCAGCCTGAAGAAGGTGGCTTTCTTGTAGCAACCTTTCAGTACCTGACAGAGGCCTACAAGAAAGATGGGGAAGGACTTGTTACAGAAGGTTCCAGTGATAGGATGTGGAGTAATGGCTTTAAACTAAAAGATAATAGAGCTAGATTATATGTAAGGAGGAATTGTTCATTGTGAGGGTGCAGAGGCACTGGAACAGGTTGCCTAGGGAGCATCATCACTGGAAGTGTTCAAGGCCAGGTTGGATGGGGCTTTGAGCAACCTGGTCTAGTGAGAAATGTTGCTGCTCATGGCAGGGGGTTGAGACTCTTAAGATTCATTCTAACCCAGATTGGTTTACATGTTTTTATTCTCTGCTTTACTGTCCCAGTGTTTGACTTGATGCCTTTTAGCCACATATACAGAAAACCTGAAATTTTCATCTCAAATCAAGCTATCAGGGTTTTAAGAACCCTCCTCTTTTTACAAGGTTCTTCTGATCCCTTAATGTTTTATAATGCTCCTTAAGATACAACAGAGCACACCAGCCATCTTACTGATCCAACCTAGTATGCCAGGAGCTGTGGTCCATAGGTGTTATTACTGAAACCGGGCAACTAAAATCTGAAATGTAAGAATTTTTTCCACGTAACTTTGGTCAGTTTTTAAGTGCAGTTGTGGCTTTGTAACCAGAAAGAGAATAGGCTGGGAATGGGCAATTGATGATCTTATGTTAAATCCAAAGATGACTGAGCAAAACCATACCTTTGCAGCAGTTTAAGTGAGATGCTGATAGCTGCAACACAATCCAATCGAGCAGAAACACATGAAGTACTCTGCTAAGGGGGATGTACTTTTTGTCTTGAAAACATGTCAGTTTGTGTTGCTTGCAGAAAGCCATAGTTCTTGAGGAAAAAGAATTGCTCCTGCAGTCTGGTCTACCTTGCATAAGAAAGAAACTGTTCAGGTAGAATGACTTGTTAAAGGGCTGAGAAATTTGCGCTTTTCTCTCCTGAGCTAAATCAGTTTTTTCAAAATTTGTAATGCCTCATCTGCTTTTGTAGCTTGGGACTGTATTGTGTCTTTATATAACCTACAAACATAAATATATAGTGCTAACATTAGGTGAAAGCAGCAAAATGCTTTTGGACAGCATCTGAGGGGTACTCGGCCTTCGATCCCCATCTGTGCATTCCTGAATCCAGCTCCTACATCTGGTTCCTGTCTGCTGCTGAGCCCAGTCTGGGACTTCCCCAGCATCTGCATCAGTGGTGATGTAATTGCCAGCAGGTGGGTTTGATTCGGTATTGGTTTTGTATATATTTCATATTATCATTGTTTTCATTAGAGCTCTTGTAGTTTTCTTTTCCAATACATAAGTCTCTTTCCCTTATTCCATCTCTTTTCCCCTTTTGGGGGGTTGGGAGGAAAAGGGCCTAATAGAAAGCATTTCACATTCATCTTGGGGCTGGTCCAGCCCAAACCCATGACATGCAGTCATGACCACATAAGTCTTGCCTAAATCATTTGTTAATGAAAGCAGGGTATCTTGAAAAGGATCTTACTGTAATAGGGTGCACATTTGAATTTATGCTGAATAAAAATTACCTGGCACTCTCTTTTTAAACTGGCTGCTGGTTTTGCTCCATGCCCTGTTGCATGGAGAAAGTGAAATCCACAGGCCTGTGATGGATGAAGCTAATATTGTCTGTGTTTTTCAATGCTGGCTGTTACAAAAATCAATGCAAAAAAGCTTATGCACGTTCTCAGTAACTGATTCAATATAAAATATGTCCCATTTCTGCAGCTTTTGCAACATTGTCTGAGCTTACAGGGCATGGAGGTCTGGCCATAGTTTTTATTGAATCAGATACTCAGTAATGTCTTCATATTTTTTTAAAGGAAACTCAGAAAGTACACTCTGAAATAAAATGAGAATTTTACAAGCCAATGGTTAGAAAGTTTGAGTCAGACTGGATGACTAGCAGCAGCTCTCTCTCCTGTAAAAATACTGTCTTTCTAACACGAGGTCTGCTATCTCTGGTTGTATGAACGTCAAAGAAGATAAACAGTGCCTCTGGCAATTCTCAACCAGCAAGAGGTACTTAATTTAATAAACCCCCAATGTGATTAATTGTCCAGAATGTGTTCCTCTTCCATTTTTAACCCTTTCTGTAAATATCTAAAAATAATTATTAAACTATACTTCTTTCTAGAAGTCTGATTTGTGTCAGTTCCATAACTGCTTCAAAGTGCCTGGAAGATATTAGTAGTCTTAGAGAACAGTTTGCTCTTGATAAACTGAAGATGAAAGTAGTGCTTCTAGGCAGATACTCAAGGAGTCTTCTGGAATGCCAGCATCCCCATCACCTAAAGGCATTAAACTGAGAAGGAAAGTCTTGTTTCCTTTCAGTGTCTTTACATACGACGAAGCAGCACTTTGTGTAAAATATCTTATGCATGTTCATCTGCTTGGACGGAAACATTTCTAACGCTTCTGATATCTGCATAAGAAGAACAGAGTTGGAGAGTGACCACTGTCAAGTGCCACGGCAATTGATAGAGTCCAGTCACACCCATGACTGATGTGACAGATGTAACGGCTAACATAAAATCTTGTGACTAATTTTAACAGTCTTTCTGACGTTATCTTCACTTGCTGTAGTCAACCAAACATACTGAAGAAGCAGACTTTGTGACTTCAGACAAGCTGGGAGTCCCAACTCCATTACTAGTTGTCATGGATTTCCACTTTTTAGCTGTTTCATTAGGTCATATTGTTGATGGAAGCCAAGTAGAGTTCAGCTTTAAGAACTGAAGCAATTTGATGAAATCTTCTACATTTTAATACCATTGTCAGTACTGTAAATAATAATGTCTCTTTGAAGGTATCTGACTATGAAAGGTATATTATAATTAATGGTATTAAAGCCATTTCATAGCATTTAAATACTTTAGAGCTGGTATCAGATAGTAAAACATTCATGCATCCCTCTATTCTGCTCTTTTGAGTCCTCAAAAAGGAACTGAGGAGTCCTGTATCCATTTCTGGAGTCCCCATGTCCATGTAACTGCTGGATTGAGTCTGGACAAGGGTCACAAGGATGAGCAGAGGGCTGGAACACCTGTCCTACGAGGACAGGCTGAGGGATTCAGGGCTGTTCAGCCTGGAGAAGCGAAGTTGGGGACCTTATAGCAGCCTTCTGGTACTTGAAGGGGCTATAGAAAAGTTGGAGAGGGACATTTTATGAGGAACTCTAGAATGGTTTCAAATGAAAAGAGGGCAGACTTAGATTAGATCTTAGAAAGAATTTTCTCCCTGTGAGGGTGCTGAGGTCCTGGAACAGGTTGCCCAGGAAGGTTGTGGCTGCTCCACCCCTGGAAGTATTCAAGGCCAGGTTGGATGGGGCTCTGAGCAACATGTTCTGCTGAGAAATGGCTCTGTCCATGACAGGGGGATTGTAACTAAGTGATCTCTGAGGTTCCTTCCAACTGAAACCATCCTATAATTCTGTGATTCTATAATTCAGTGGCAGAATAAAAATGCTTTATCTTTTGTTATCTTTTCCAAGATATTTAATAAATCTGAAAAAACATTAAACTTTTTTACAAACTATGTGGAGGGGTATTCTTTTGACTTGCTGGTATGTTATTTTCCCCTTTTCTCTTGTCGAAATAGTTGATCACTAATGCAAAAGCAACACTTGTTTGGGTGGTTAGCAACAGGGTGGTCAAAACACTGAAACATGTTGTCCAGGGAGGCTGTGGAGTTTCCATGTGGAAAGGGTCCTGTCCCATCTGCTCTAGCTGAGACTGTGTGACCAGAGGGCTGTACTAGATAATCTCCAGAGGCCACTTTCAACCTCAACAGTTTTATTACTTTTGCACGTAAATACTACAGAAATTTAATAATAATTTTAGCTAAAATTTATCAAATGTTTAATAACTCTAATTTAAAGGAGGTGCATGTCAGTTTGTCATATCATCTGCCCTATACGTGCTAGAAGTCAGATAAATGAGAAGTATTTCATATGCTGCATAAAATTAACTATGATTGTTTCAACTGTAGTTAATGAAGAAAAACAGGTTACTATTCCTTTGAGATCTTTTAGAAACAATTTTGTTGTCCATCTGCAATTTCTGTAGAAGTATAGAAGCAGTTCACTTTATAAATATGAATTCTGCAGAGAAACATTTAATCTAAAAATTACATGATTTAACCTGGACAATTAATGAAAGTATCAGTGTTAAGGGTTGTTCCAGTGGGAATAATATAGACAAGATAGATATTTGGAGAACTTGTTCACTCTTCACAGGCATGGTTCTTTAAAATACAATCCGTATCTAGATACAGTAAGGATCACACAAATAGAAACAATAGCTTTCAAAATAATTGCTATTTTTCTCCAATTGCCACTTTTACCAATCAGTCTCCATTATCCTTTCTAAGGGCTATAATTTCTGGAGATTTTCCTGTCCCTGGCAGTCCCTCTGCTTTATTTTCTATTTCCCATCAGTTACACACGGCAAAGTGTTGCACAATTTCACATTCTATTTTCAATCCCCAGAGAAATCTTTGCAGATGGTCTAAAACCACACAGATGGGTGTCTGTCTTCTAGGTGGTGGTTCTTACTGTTTTGCCTGTTCTAAGGTGGAAGGTAGATGCCTTAAGTTGTTCAAGGCTGGGAAGTAACTAACCTGTAATAACACCACAAAATGTGTCACCTTGGAGGAGATTGAGGGGAGACCTTATCACTCTCTACAACTACTTGAAAGGAGGTTGTAGAGAGATGGGGGATGTTCTCCCTAGTGGCCAGTGGTAGGATAAGGGGAAATGTCCTTAAGCTGTGCCAGAAGAGGTTCAGGTTCTATGTCAGGAGGAATTTCTTTACTGAAAGAGTTGTCAGGCATCGGAACAGCCTGATCAAGGAAGGGGATGAGTCACCAGCTCTGGAGGTGTTTAAGAGAAGGGTAGATGTTGTGTTCAGGAATGTGGTTTAGTGGTGCTGATAGGGCTAGGAAAAGGTTTGACTTGGTGATCTTGAAAGTCTTTTCTGGTCAAAACTATTCTATGATTCTATGCATATAAACCAGAAATATTTCTAATATCCTTAATAGCATGTTTAGAATAGAAAATACTTCGAAAGAACTAGATGAAATGCTCTGTGATAACTTCCTTCTATCATGTGAGGTTTTTCTTAGGGTTAGTCAACCAAACTATATTTCAACAACATACTGATTGTTAACTGATCATGGGGATAATCATACTGCAAGCACAGGAACCTTGAGCTCTCTTTATTGGTTACCTATGGTATCACCTTTATTTTTGTTAAGAAACCATATAAACACAATTTATAAAAATTCTTCTGGTTTCAAATACTCTTCAGAACCATTGACAATATTGTATTTGTAGGCGAACTTAATGAGTACATTTGAAAATATTAACTTTGAATTTGTAATTTTATAATAGACTTCAGAAAAGAAAAATCTTGGGTATGAGCTTTAAAAAAAAATAATTCATTAAGTAAATAGTAATATTTTTTATAAACATGCACTTTGGTTTTCCTTTAATTACACAAAAAAAGTATTTATATTCTAGACAATTATTAAAATGTGTTTATTGTTCCTTTTATTGCTATTATTAGTGTTATATTATTACAATAGAGCAAGCAGTGGTTGCATGGCTGAAAGATTACCTCAGTTGGTGCAGATTTTAGTAGTCAAAACCAGATAATTTTTCTAAATCAGACAAAGAAATAAAAGAACAGCTAAAAGTACTTACCCATGTGAATTGTGCTATTTATTCTTTATATGCAGGGTGAATCCACTGTTTTCTATTATTGTATGATATTCTATATCTGGAATAATAGATAATAGTTGACAATCAACAGCTAAGTAGCTATACATTTCCAAAGATAGCAAACTTCACTTTGCAGTTTATATGTATATTTATGCGCTTATGAGATTCTTGTTGTGTGTGTTAGCATTGTGTTCTGGACAAGTATTTCCTCATGTTCATAATAATATGAAAAAAATTAATCTCAGGAGATCAGAAACTTGCTTGGAAGATGTGTATATCCTCTACCTGTGAGAGTGTTGATGCTGAAGTAATATCATATAAAAACATACTGTAGAGTGTGACAGGTAAAGTCAAATTCTGTCTTGTGTCAGAGGAAAAAAGCATGAAAAATTGAAGTAGTTGTCACTGGCTGGCCATGTTGGCCAGATCTGGGACAAACTCTACTTAGTAGAAGTGTTAATGAGCGGACAGCAGGGCTCACTTGCCACTTTTGAGACACAGGAAAAAAGGAACTGGCTTTATTTGTGGAATACCAAAACACGTATATTTCAGCAACATGACAACCCCATGACCAGAGCATGGAAAGATCAATCACATGGTTCTTACATGCCTAGTCCTGGCTCAGTTACTTCCTTCCTGCTGGAAAAACCCTTAACCAGTCTTTCTCCATGGTAATGTTGCAACCTCCCTCTTCTCCTCCAAGAAACAAGTCTTCCATAAACTTGTTAAACTTCCATAAACTTCCATAAACTTGTTAAACTTCCATAAACTTCCATAAACTTCCATAAACTTGTTAAACTTCCATAAACTTCCACAAACTTGTTAAACCTCTTTTGAGGCTACTGTGGTGTTTTCTATGGACTGTGGATCATTCCAGCATCTGACCTCACCAGCCTGGCTTCCTTCCTCAGTCAACAGTCTCTTTCAGGGTAAGTCACCAGCTTCATGTCCTCAGGGCCACTCTGCTACTTTGGTGCATTGTCCTCAACCCAGTGACCACATAGCTTCCTCCAAAACAAAAGGTCCAAAAAGCAGAAGAATTGTAGCACAGGTATTACCCTTCCAAAAATATGGTGCTTTTTGGTTTGAACTTCCAGAGGTGGGGGAGTAACTGGAGCTGTGAGGAGCTTCCATCTTTGTGAAGTTTCTTTCAAGGGCTGCACCAACAACTCCCTTCCCCAGCATCAAAATCCTTGCCAGGCTCAAACCACGTTGTCTTGTCATTGGTGATTCTTCTGTTTTCACATCTTGCAGATGTAAATCTCAAAACAGATTTGTTTTGAGTTGTCATTTACCACTGTGACTTTCCACTTGCACGAGGTGGTTAATACAAAACTAACGTGACTAAGATACATCTGCCATTAAAAGCAGTATGGCACACCAAAACGTAACAATAGCTTTCACAAAATCATTTACATTATCATTTTTATCAAACAAAAGCCATATGTTTTTAAAGAATCAAGAACACACCATGCAGTCAAATTTCCTAACTGACTGGAGAATTTTTCATTTCAATTACAGCACTGAAGCCAGTGATGCTTGGAATGCCCCTCAGACCATGTCATGGGTGATCTAGTAAAGATCTATCGTTAGATCAATTACTAAAAGCAGTGGAACATCTGATCCTACCTTTGAAATTAAGCTGGAAAAGTAGGTCAGCACACCTTCAGCTGACACAATGAAGCATTACACTCCCAGTGACCCAGGAAGAAAAGCACCAGTGATTGATGGGAAGATATTTAAATGAGAAAGTTGAAGCACAGTAGAATTAAGCATGTCAAAATGATCAAGCAACTCTAGACAGCCAAGTGACTTCAGGTAATGGCAATTGTGGCCAAATCTTATGTGAGTTTCTTCCCCCAAAATAACAGCTGTATTTATCATGGAATGGAAAAGTATTTATGGTTTGAAGATATTACAGTGCCTCTAAGTTGTAGCTGTTTCTTTCCTCGTTCTTTGTGTTTTGATACCATTGTTTTGCTTTCATCAGTTGTTGTAGTGTCTAAAAGATAGAAAAGACTTTTTCTGAGTAGTTAAACCCATTAAAAACTGGCATCGTAAAGAATTCTGCAAGTTATTATTGCCATAAGGTTTAAAAAAAGGTTTTCCATATATGCACAGAGTATGCTGAATATTGCTGAGTATTTAGAAACCAGTTAGAACAGCTGTTTTGATTTTGTACCAGGCAGCAGTGCTGTCTAACAACACTTTAGGAAAGGTATTACAGAAACACTCTGTTGGCTTTTCCTTTAATTTCCATTGGTTGTAAAAGAAAACGGACCATAATTGCTAGAAATAGACATCAAAGGAAGAACGCCACATGTTGAAATTATTTTTTAAAGATGTTATGGTTTGAAAAGTGGACAAATTTCAGGTGTTTGATTAGGTGATTTTAGGCAGAAAATGCATTTTGTTTTATAGAAATAGTTTCTCCCGTCAGCCCCTCCAAGGCAGGGGTGTCACTGAGGGGGTGGATAAACACCCTCTATAAAAGGAGGGGCTGCTTCCACCTTAGACAGTTCTTATTGCAGTTCTGGCCAGGACAAGGCTACGAGGGGAAAGGAGAGGGGGAAGAACAGAGAGTGGCCTGGTTGCAAAGTGGCAGACCCTGACCCCTTTCTGTGTGGCTTGCAATGCAGTGGGAACAGCAGCCACTCCTGCTGGGCATAGCCCCACCCAAATCGCTGAACTGCTGCCAGGCACAAACCAAGCACCTGAACTGCAGTTGCTCTGGGCATGGTGTTGGCTCTGCCCATTATTGCTTTGCCACAGGCACCTGCTGACTCTGCCTGCCACTGCTTTGCCATGACACTCACTGAAACTGCTTTGCCACCAGATTACACTACCAACCACTACCTTCTGCCCCAGTCACGGGTCAAAGCTGCAAGTCAGAGTAATGCCTTGCAATGCAATCTACTTTGAAGATGCCAAGGAGGTGGGAAGTTAACCCTTTCTTCCCTCGGAACCATAGCAGTAAGGGGAAGAAGAAAGAAAGAGAGAGAGTGGGCTGTGGAAGGGGCCTCTCAGCTGTGGCAGCCATGCCTTGTTTGCCATTAATGGCATGGCCCCACGTGATCAGTGCCATGTTGCCTTTGTCTGTGGCCATGGGACTGATGCAGATGCCATGTCTCATCTTTGCTTCTTAAGTAAGTGGGAGAAGAAAAGCCATCTGGTGGGCATCTGAGGGTTCTTTTGTGCTTGGCTTGATTGTTGTGTCAAAAGAAACAGAAGGGACTTGAGAGTTCTTAAGCCTTTGACAGAAATAGAGAGACTGGGGTTTTAAAGTGTATATTCCTGCATTAGAGATGCTGCTGTGGCCTGAACCGTGCCTATCCAATTGATGTTCTGCTGGCTGTGCTATGTTGTGAGGAATTCTCTGAGGCAAGAGAAAAAAATCAATGGATAGTCTGAGGCAAGCAGGAAAACCCAATGTCTACAGAATATGCCATGTATATGGTTGGAATAGGGACTTTTTCACAGATTATATGACTCTGAGGGGCGCTCTAAGTTTCCAGGATGGAGAAGGTGGTCTCATTCCTCTCTGTTTAGAGTATATGCTTTTTTCCCTCAGGGCTCTAGTGTAAGGCCAAAGACCGATATGTTAGTCATCTCCCATTTTCCACAAAGTGTGTGTAACGGAATTGTGATGCAGTTTCTATTCGGTTGATTTTTACTTATTTGGGTGCTTTTCCTTTTTTCTTGGTTGTGGGTTCAATAAAGTCTTTCTTTTCAGCAAAGTTGCTTTACTGCCTGTGAGAGCTGGTTGGTGTGCTTGGATTGCAGACATTAACCATTAACCCAGAGACTGATTGAGGCCTCCTTTTCAACCCAAGACAAAAGACTATGAGAATTCATCCTCTGTGAGGGCAGCAGGATTTCGTGATCATGTTCTGTATGAGATAAAAGGTGTATTTTTGCTGAAGTGTGTTGCAGATTCTGCAATGTCTTTCCCAAGCTTTCAGGAACAAACAACATAAGCAGAGGTGGAGTGAGGTATCTTGGCAGTCTCCTACCAGAATGGCAGATCTCTTTTTGCTGGATCCGGAAAGGAGATTAAACTTGTACTTGGCTTTTCTATGCCAACTGGCATGAGTCATTTAAAGGTTCAGCAACAGTATTTTGAGTAGCCAGGGATTTTAAATAGTTAATGCAGATGAAAATTTGGAGCTCGATTGTTTTCATTTAAAGTGACCTTGCTTCTGTATTCAGCAATTAAAGGCACATCTGCCATAGAATATTTATAATTTAGGGCTGGAAATTTACAACATCAGCTATTACTTGGACTACTAGAAAGAGAATTTACAATGCACTGTTTTCCTAGGCAGTTTTCTATTTAGGGTAACTCTGCTTATTTCACTGTGCATTTCAAATGGATGTATAAGAAATATGAAACTGTTGTACAGAAGAGTAAATTAAACTTCCTAGAGCTTGAATGACTTGTTGAGAAGAATATACTATGTTTTTATGAAAATGTGCAAGTTTGACACTAATCCTTGAAAGAGCCTGCTGTGGAATTGTTGGAGTTTATGCTGTTACGGCAAGTGGAGTAGAGTGGACACAGCATCTGGAGCATGAGTAAAGAGACTACTTCAGTGTACTTCAGCATTCAGAGCAGATAAAAGTGGTTGTGATCTACATTGATGTAACTATATTAACTATATTTTCATCTATGCTTTAAAGAGCATGTAAAGGCAAACCTTCAGTTTGGGAAGTTGTCACTGGTTGACCATGCTGGTGTCACATTTTAGTGCCTATAAATCTGACACTAGATATACAAACAGCCTGCTTGAAGTAAGTGGTTGCTTTTAAGAAGGAAGTCAAGATGCACAAATGGAAAGAAACCCTTGTTGAGACTATAAGCTGATACCGGATTCATGAATAACCTATTTGCAGCATGTCTAGCTACTTTTAAGGAGCAAGGCAGGTGCAGGAATATCCTGGTTTATGTACATGCAATGTAAACAGATTCTTTGAAATTGTCAGTGATAATTCATAGACTGCAAGATAGCTGCAGTTTCTACAAACAAAAATTATTATAGCAAATACCAGCTTAATTTCCTCTATAAACTCTTAGTACAACTGACTACACAAATCTGACCAAAAGACCTCCATTCTGGGGCAGTAAGAGTAAGAACAGAACCCACTGAGTGTGTTGATGTTCCTTCTTTGCCAGTGAGCTGACCTCCATGGGGCCCTCCTGCCCATTGCTGACCTTCACCACATCTCAAGGCTGAGAAGGCTTCCCCTCCTTAGCAAACTGGTGTGCAGAGCTGGGCTGAAATGGGACCCCCTCTCCCCTGTCCCTGCTCCACATTGCACTGCCTTCTCCAAACAAAAATGGGACCTCTCAGTAGTGAATACCTTCTTATGGCAAAAAGCTTAGTATTTAACAGTGGGAGAAAGGAACAGCAACACCATGATAAAGGGAAGTTAATAATAAACCTGTGTCTCTGAGTCTTTCACAAACCCAGTTGCAGAGAACTGATAAGAAGGAGCCCCCAAGACCATTGAGAGAAAAGCATCCTTGGAGATAAGGAAGTTGAAGTTTGCCCAAGAAGATAAGGAAACTATGCAAAGCTGGCCACGACTACCCAATATGCCCAGCCCAGTAGGATTTGGTAACAGGTCACAAGTTCACCAGTGAGAAAGACTTGGAGCCTTCCTCAAACAACCACCAGAGATCACCACCCCGTTGTATAGAGAATGCACAATTGGGGCGGGCACAATGCTAATAATTTCAGGAAACAGTTTGCATTACACCTTCCTTTCTATGAATATGCACGTACCCCCTCCATGTAAGTTTAGCTTTCAGTGTGCATGTTAGGAGGATGAATCCCCCACACAGACAGTGCCAAAGTAAAGAATACCTGCTTAATAACTTGAGTTTTCACTAAGTCAGCCATGATTTGCAAACAGAGCTCAAGAATAACTTTCAGAATGAGAGCCTTCCTGAGGCGGGTCTATTTTGAGATTAAAAACAATAATGCTTCTGAATTATTTACTTCTTTTACTGTTTTAAGTTGGGGTTATTGTAAAAATATGGTTCAAAGAGAAACTACAAAACATACAGCTCTAGCTGGATTGCTATGCTGAATGATTTGAGGAACACTTTTATTCTGTATCATACATGATTAAAGGGAAATCAGTCACCTGGAAATTATGATTCCGTTTGAGGTTTGTCAGGTGGTTCTTAAAAGCATTAACAAAATGGTGTGCGAAGCACTGCAAAGATCAAGTTGTAATTAGGCATGGTGTGCTCTGAGGACTGGTTAATTTCAGGCAATGATTTCTTAGTACACTGGATATACAGCAGAGTTTTTAGTATAATTAGACTTTGAATGCCAAGGTTGTGATCAATAAGAATTAAAAGACCATTTGCAAAAGCTATATTTATACAATTTATACAATCAGGTTTTCTCTTTTCTTTTAAAAAATATATCAAAGCCTAAGGCACAAAAATTGACAGGTTTCTATGCTAGACCGTAATAAACTTTACTTTTCTTCCTGCTTTATGTAACAGTTATAAAATAATTCTAATTTTCCATGTTAAAAAAACCCTTGTTTTTATTTAGTTTATTTGTATTTACTTTGGTAATTGTCAGTTTAACTAATAATCAACCAAATAACATTCTAGATTTGCTTTGAATAGCGGTTCAATGCATTCTATTGATTTTGTATTATTGGACTAGATGTTTTCATCATTATTACTGTGTGGCATGCTTCAGGCAGGATTTGAATTAACCACTAGTATTTCAGTACATAGAGTTTTTGTCTTTTGGCAGGGAAATTGTATTACAGTTCAGCAATAAAGTATTTTTTTAATATCCTTTTAGTGTGCTCTTAATATATTAAAAATCATGTATGAAAATTATTTTTTACATAGTGGAAATCATAGAATTGTTTTTCCTTAGAGCTCATAGTTTTCTTTGGACTGTAACACTAATGGTGGCTACTGTTTTAATGTGAGGACTGAAGTTAGATGGTTGTTCATGCATATTAAACTTTATTTTCTATACAGTAAATGCATTGGAGTTAAGTCAGCAATAAGAATGTATTTTGTGCTGCTGAGCCATGGGAATTACACTGGAAGAAAACCAGTCTTGGCACGGGCATGATTAACAATAGAAGAATTCTTGAGTATGTTCAAAATTCTATAACTCCAAGAAATTGGACAGCTTTTAATGCATTTTGCCTACCTGCGGTTTCCTTGGGAGAGTCTTCTCTTGCAGCATTGACAGAATTTGAGAACAGTAGGCCTCTCTCTGCTTTCTGTCCTGAACAAAGTACTCTGATCTGTTGAAACTAGCACCTCTTAGGAATTCAGAAATGCTTGTTAGATATTGCAGTCCTAAACCTGCATAACTACTAGTGAAAATGAGTCTACAGATGTTCGTATCTGATTAGTGGTCTTTTCTCGGTCAGTCTGACCATTAACAGCTGATTTAGATTGTAGAGACTCCTGTGAGTATGGAAGTGGCATATCAGGTACAATTTTGCAAATCCCCATATTGCAATGGGGTTTAAATTAAACGCAGCTCTTCCAGATGTTTGCAAGGGACCTAGAAACAGACCGAGACAGAAGGTTAAAGCTAGAATTTTTCACAGAATTACAGCATGGTTGATCTTGGGGAGGATCTCTGTCAGTCACCTTGTCCAGTGCTGCATTCAAGTAGAAATGTTAGAGAATTTTTGAAAGACTGGGGGGGAAAAAAAAGCATATTAAAAAGTATTGGTTTATAATTTGGTTAGACTCAACAAAAGGGATGAGAAATTGTGGAAAGAAAAAGGCTTTTCTTTCCCATATCTCCCTGCTGTGGAAAATATTTTTATGATGAGCTGTAGATGTTCTCTGGTCAAGTGGCCATACAAATGCCATGTGGGAAAAACGTGTGACTGAATTAAGGGAAGCCTTTGTAAACTCAAGTCCATAGAGGTACTGATATAGAAAGTACCTCTGCTCTTCAAAGTGCAGTAAAACATATAATTAAAGTAATAACATGCAGTCACATTCAAGGACTTTTTTTAAACTTTGCTTCCTTTGAATTTACATATTTGACATCTTATTTTGATAATTCATCTAGTTACACCAGTGTCACATTCTGCAATAATAATGAAACATGCTGTATTTTCAGCAGTCATACTGATGACATGTCAGAACCAACATATTCCAAATCAGAGTCCTGTAAAACATAACGATTAAAACCTTATCTTAGTCTAGACAAAGTTCTTTTTGATAACCAAGATAATCAAGAAACAGGACACAAATAGGTTGGGTGTCAAAGAGGTGTCCAACTTTGTTATAGACATGGAGCTAAGAACAACAGGAGAAAAGGGGAGGAAAACAGAGAGATAAACAGGAAGAGAGAGAGAGGAACTGAGAAAGAGCAGGACCACCTGTAGCTCCAGAGAAGTCTCACAGGTCTGGGCATCTTCTTGGGGAAAATCCACTGATTCAGGACACCACACATTCTTTATAGCCTTTTTCTGCTTCCCAGCATGATGTTTCAGAGCAGTTTCTGTGGTCACAGCAATCTGAAGGTCCATCTGAGGATCCCATGTTAACAAGGCTGGGTAACAAGGTTTCTGCCTCACAGGTGCTCTGCTGCCTTCTGGAGATTGCTCAGCATCAGAAAGTCCTTAGCTCAGGTGGCTGCTAGCTGGTTCTGTCCTGGGGCATGCACACTTCACTGGTAATAGTTTGGTGGAGAGACCCAGCCATAAGCCACAAAACAGCTTTCAGTCCTCTTGCAAGACTACCAAATGTTTGAAACAGAAAAGTTTTCCCCATCCAAATCATTACAAATATACTGGCAGCATAAATGAGTAGGAATAATGATATTTTAATCTGATGTCCTCTTGTAGTGGCTGGTAGCTAGCACCAATATCTTCCACTCAGCTCTATAACCATGAGTGGCTATGGAAGACGGTGAGGAGACTAAAGAGGTACTGCTGGCCTGTGGGTCCTTTAGTTCCATTACAATCATGCCTCTAAGGCTGTTTGAGCTGGCTAAAGGCTGCTTTCATGAAACAGGCAGGATGGTAATTTCTATCAATCACAACATATAACTAAACACTTAAGGTGAGTAATTTGTGTATCTGAATGTCTGTTTGACAGTAACAGATATATTTTTAAATACTAGTTAGATTTTAAATCAATTTTACATCTATGGATCAGACAAAATGATATGATGTGGGTTTGAAGCTAGATGCAGGGAGATTTAAGGGTAAATCTTAGGAAGAAATTCCTCACTATAAAGGCAGTGAGGAACTCGTGGCCTAGGTAGATTGTGGATTGGAGCAACCTGGTCTAGTGAGAGGTGTTCCTTGCCCATGACAGGGGAGTTGGAACTAGATGATCTCTGAGGTTGCTTCCATTCTGTGATTCTATGATTCTATTTAAAAGGGTTTTTTCCACTCAGATGCTGTCACTCCTATTGCTCCTTTATCTATTAAATGTCTATTACAACCTGCTGCTCTCAGTGAGCTTTCACTTTAAGACACCAGACAATACAAGACAATTCACAACACTAGAGGATTAAAAGATGTGCAAAACCTCACGGCTGAAATGAAGAACAAAACGTTATTTCTTTCCTTGTACCTTTGGCCAGAAAATTCACCTCTTGAAGCTTGGAGTAAATTCATTCCACGAGTTCCTGCACCTTTTTCAGTAATCAGGACACTCTACACTTAGAAGCAGTAGCCAGGAAAAGGAAGCTTGAGACACATCATAAACAAATCTTCTAGAAAGAAATTGCAAGCTACTGATGGAGTTGAGTTTGGCATTATTGAGTCTTGCCAAGAATTCCTGAAATAAGGAAGGTGGAGCTAAGACAAGTATTTCTGGTGCTGCACAGTAAGAAGAAGCAGTAAATAACTCTGCTGTTTTAATAAAGATGACTTCCCATTGCATTTTTGTTACCTGAAGAAAAATTTCTAACTTGAAATTATGTGTATGGGAGGGGGAAATGTAAAGGGAAGGGGGAATGTAAAGGGAAGGGCAGAGGAGTACAGTGAGCACTGAATGCAACATTCTGTCTTGCAATACATTTTTTTGAGCCTGTGTGGGAATTTACTGAATCTACTGACAGAGACGGCTGAAATTTCTCTTGCAGGGTGACTTTATTTTTGATAGATTATGAATATAAACGAGGCAACCTTATCACCTGCAATCTGACCTTGTCACTCTCTACAACTACCTGAAGAGAAGTTGCAGTCAGGCGGGGGTCAGGCTCTTCTCCCAGGCAACCAGCAACAGGATGAGAGGATGGTGCCTGAAGCTGCCAGGGCAGGGTTAGGGTGGATATTAGGAATCCCTTGCTCATGGAAAGGGTGATCAGACCCTGAAATGAGCTGCCCAGGGCAGTGGTGGAGTCCCCCTCGCTGAAGATGTTTAAGGACCAACTGACTGTGGCATTTCCCTGGTCTGTTCAATGTGGTGATGCTAGGCCCTGGGCTGGGCTGGATGACCTCAGAGGAATTTTGCAGTCTTCAAGATTCTGTGAACCTATACAGAGGCCTGATTTTCCCTTTGTATAGATAAATCTCATAACGATAATCTCTGTCCCAAAAATTGTTTGTGTCATTAGTAAAAATCCAAGCTCATTCCGAACAGTAAAATCTCTCTGAAAACTTCTGAGAGATAAAAATGCTTGTTCTTTTTTTTTGAGAAAATCAGTGTATTATTGAATAGAACCACTAGCAGAAATATATTTTTCATTATTATTCATTGTATAAACGACAATATTCCTGTCTGACTTTATTGTACTAAAAAACCCCGTGAAAAGCCCTGACAGCAGAGATTAAAGTGAACTGTGTATAAATTCCTTAGATATTGACAAAATGATAAAATAATATTCACTACAGATATTCATAAAATATAACTGTAAAGACTATTAGACACATGAATAATTATAACTCTCCTGGAAGCAATGCAATACTTGATTTATTGTATGTTCTCTGATAAGTTAGCTGTTTCTGTACATAGAGTTTGTTACCGAGATTTTGTGAGGAATCTTTTCCCTTTGCTTGCAGCTGGGGATGCAGGATGTATTTTCCTTTTCATTGTGTTGCTTGGGTTCTGTTTTTTGTGGGAGGCCATAAGTATGTTTTCTGTTTAAATTCTTCCCCCATTATTATATTTTTACATGGCCGTGTTTGCTAGCCAACAACTGCGTCTTAGTTTGCCACCAGACTTCCTTCCAAATGGGGTCACTTTATAAAACAAGTGAAATCACAATAGCCAAGCATTCAGAAATATTGGGCTACTTCAACTTTTATAGGCCCTTGAATTTTGAGATGATCAGGGTTCTGAGCTTGCATTGCACCGAATAATTTAAAGTTATTGGAGCACTTCACATATTTTTAAAACCACTTCAGCTAGAAAATGACTGGGTTCTAGAAATATGTAGCATATAAGGGTGTAAAATTATCAGAGAGTTAAAGTGCTTCATTGTGAAAGTGATCAAGGTTCCTTGCTTGCACATTGCAGAGCAATTGAAAATTACTGGAGTGCTTCAAGTGGTTCATGTTTTTAAAAGAGTTTTAGGCTCTCCTGCTCAAATACTCTTCAAAATTGTGAATGTCTCCAATATTTTTGATTGTTGAGTATGCATCATGTCATGGTTTAACCCCAGCTAGCAACTAAGCACCACACAGCCACTCTTGTCACTCCCTCTGCCAGTGGGACAGGGGGAGATAATTAATTGGAAGACTAAAAGTGGGATAACCTATGGGTTGAGACAAGCACAGTTTAATCATTGAAATAAAATAACAATAATAGTATTACTAGTATTGAAGTTGCAATGCAAAGGAAAATGACACAGAGCAATAAACCCCAGGAAAGACAAGTTGTACAAATGAAAATGCTTTAACTCCACCAGCTGGCCAATGCCCAACCAGTCCCTAAGCAGTCGTCTATCTATGTCAACGATCTCCCCAGTTTTATTGATGGGTATGATTTCATGTGGCCTGGAATACACCTTTGGTCATCTGAGCTGGCTATGTGTCCCTCCAGCTTCTTGTGAACCCTAGCCTACTTGCTGGCAGGGTGTTGTGAGAAATAGAAAGGACCTCGACTCTGTAAGCCACATGCAGCAGTAGCTAAAGCAATACTGTGCTGTCAACACTGTTTCCAGCACAAATCCAAAACACAGCCCCATACTAGCAATCATGCAGAAAATCAACTCTACTCCAGCTAAAACCAGCAAAACTCATTATTCTGCTTTTCCTTATTTTGATTTGTTGAGTTGTTTTAGGTCCAAACTTTTAGATCTTTCAGAGGACTCAGTAGTCTTGAAATCCTCTATTTTCTGACATGTAGGAGCTTTGATGAATTGTGAATTTAATTATCTTTAAATAAAGAGTTTTAATAATATTAGTATTGCAAGCTGACATCTGAATTTGTACCTATATCTTTCACTGTTTGTAGACTATTTATTTAAAATTTTATAAGGTGTGATGGTTTTTTGTTTAGATTTTATTTTCTTTTAAAATATTTAACAGTACCTTTAATTATTTTTTTCTTCCTACTTCTTTTTGCATTATTTTTTCTCCTCCTTCCTGTCTTCACACTGCACAAACCCCTGCTATATCATAACTCATTCTCTCACAGCTCATTTTCAGTACCATTTTTTGGTGGAACTAACGGTGGATAGAATTTTGAGCTGGATTTATCATCCACACAAGAGAATCATAATAGTTCTATATTTTATGAAGGGAAGAGAAAAAATCTCCTACGAAATGCATCATTCTGAAATGCATTGTTTCTGTATGTGGAATTTATGATTGTAAAAAGGAAATCACTGATGTTATACAGGTATTCTGTTGCGTGTATTTCAAGATTTAATTCAGTCCCTGCTGTGCTATTAGTTTTTCTTAACCATTTTCATAAAGTTTACTTATTTCAGGTCTATATTTACTGACTATATCTCTGTTATGAACTGTTCCCTTCAACCATTTGGCTCTTTCAAAAGGGTGAATAGAAGAATTTACACAACCTGTTTTTTATTATTATTATTTAGATTTAATTACGCTCAGGTGGCAAATAGTTAAAACCAAAGATTATATGCCTTTGTCTCTACCTCAGTGTTACCCATAAGAGTATTCAGACAGGGTTTTAATTTGTTACTGCAATGAGACAAAATGTTCTTTAGCTGGCATAGCACAGGCACCTAGAAAATATTTGCAATCAGTACTTCAGCCTTTTGAAGATCTAAATGTTATATTGTTGAACATACTATTGCATTAATTTTCATTTAACTGTTTTTACTTCCAAGATACCTAAACCAGCATGATTCCTAGGAAATTATGTTGCTTGCTGATTTGAAGTGGCTGTTTGGAAACTTTATTTATAGGGCTCTTTGTGATTCCTTTGTGAGAATTTTAAATTATGGGCTGACAAAAAGTGCTTACAGAGTAAGAAAGATTCAGGATTAAAAAAGTATCATCTGGTATATGTTCTATCTTTCTGCCCTCCAACACTTATACAGAAAATAAATTATCTTAGAAAATCACATTAATATTGGTTACAGATCTGTCCATATCAATAGCCATTATTAAAACAATATCTTTCCAATTTTGGAAAATGAAATTACTATTACAGTTGCCATTGTTGGGTTCAAGAAGATAAATATCTATAGTGATTGAAAAGATCAAAATCTTTAAGCACTAGTATAGAAAGTGTTTACACTGTTAACATTTATCAGAGACAGAATTTTCTATGTTACAATAAATCATGTCTTATTGTGCAAGTGCCTGGCCTCTATTTTCCAACTCGGTGTTTTCAAGTATTAAATGTGATCACAAGGAGAAAGATATTTGTACCTGTAGTTCATTTGAATCTAACTGATTAAAAAAACCTGAAAAGCAAAGCCTTAAGGAGACAAAATAATTCTTCCCTTAAGAAGACAAAATAACTCTTCCCTGACATTGCTCTCACATGTTCTGATGAGTGTACTGAAGAATGTCCCCGTGTTCTGGGAGAGATTTTCCAGAGAAACATATGAAAAAATACCTAAAAATGAATGTTGATATTGTGTTTTCCTACTGTAATACCCATGTCTTTTCATGCAGATACATATTGATAAGGGAAACTGCTGTTTGAAGGAAACTAGTGTTTGGATATATACGCTGCGTAATTGCAAGTCTTACTGTGCTATAGGACGCAGAGGTCCAAGGAAAGAGTGTGAATTTCAAAGTGGTTCAAAGTGGCTAGCAAAGTAACACGGAAGGAAGCAACCTGGGCAACTGAGCTCAGACATAACTGCAAAAGCCCAAAGGGACTTCTGTGTTCTCCCCAGCCTTCTTTTATAAATATTTTATTCTTAAACAATACTACATGAGCATTTATTTCCACACACCATCAAAATAAGGGTTCTTCTCAAGGTAGACTTCTGATCTTGGTAAAGATTGCTATTTCCAGGCAGCACTCACCAATAAAATGAATTCCCTTCATTATTCAGCAGTGCTGATACTGCTTCTGCTAATTGGAAAGTAAAACACTGGTTTTGTGCTGCCCAGCACAAATCCTGCTGTAAAGGGAGATGCAGACAACCTATGAGTTATCAAGACAAACTCCAAACCTGCACCTGACATTTCCAAATAAGTGTTGCTGTTTCTCCTGAACATCTGCTCAAGGACTGGAGACTGGGCAAGTCATACCTGTAAAGGTATAAGTCTTGTAAGAACATTTTCTGACTCAATGTCATTACTTTCCTCCTACGGTGTTAAAGCAACCACATGTTTTATTCTTAATTTAAATAAACCTGTTTATTCACATAGTTAATGTTTTTTATTAACGGATGATTACTCTGAGTTCTTTCTTTTATATTCCTCTTTGCAAAACCAGATCCTAGTACAAATCGCGGTAAATAATATGACTGTGGTAAGGATCAGGCCACTAGTTTGCCTATAGCAAGAATGTGGAATTTATTTATGTTTTTACTAAAACAGTCTCTTTGCAGTCTGTAAACTACTGACAGCTGCTAAATAGCTGCTCAACTATTTTGATGTTTTTATGTTCTAGTTGTATCCTTCCCTTTCCTACAGCCCCGGGATTAATTACAAGATACCTGTCATGTTGAACCTGCAGGAAACAGTCCCTTTCCTTCATTTGGTTTTGCTTTCTGTAGACCTTTTCATCTCACATCAGGCAACAGCCACTTAGAGGAGGTCACTGAGCACTTTGAAATCAAATCTGGTTTACTAGCATATTCATGCATGAAGACCTGCAGCATCTAGTACCCCTTTCCAAGAATATCTTCTCTTGTGATCCATAGATTTTTATAGTATGAATGTACTTTATGCAAGACTGCAGCGATAACCTGATCAGGAGTCTTTGGAGCTGAAGTGATTTTAAGCAGGACAAGTGCTTTTATCCACCCTCTCCACTATGTAAACAATGAGATCCATTGTTGGGCAGTGCATGAAAAATGCTGTTTGCTTTCTGTTTTCAAGCTTGGATGTCAGCTTAACCATGGAGATGCTCTGTCCTGCGCAGGTTCTGTGCACACTGTAAGGATGCCCGACAAAGTTGTGAGGCCATGCTCCACAGTGTTTTTGTTGCAACCTCATCAGTAATTAAGATAAGTTATGCTTTCAGTCCATGCAGCCCTTGGCTGTTCTCTAGTCCGTATAAATTGAGAGCAGAGGTTTGCAGCCCTGCTTTGGGAGGGATGTTAATCACCTCATAAATCAGCTGATGGGGAGAAAAGTATGAAATTTGGTGTTCATACCGAAGTGAGCAGAGTGAAGAATGTTTTCCTACTGTTGAATGCAGGTGAGAGTGATTGCTAATGGGGAGGTCTCAGGGGACTTGGCCAAATGCCCTCCTGAAAGCCCACAGTTTAAAGGACTTTGTTTCAGAAGGTCATCTTGACCTTGTTGTTGACTAGTTCCTGAGGTCTGCTTTCTGCTTTCCAGTCATCTCAGAGGAAATTTCATCAGCCTGGGTCTGGAGGTGTCAGATCCTTCCTGCTCCTGCACACGAGGCAAAGGGAAACTAGATGTCAGCTCCCTGATTGCCTAGGCCCTCATCCAGAGAAATGACAGGGTCATTGGTCAGGCTGACAGCTGTCCATTTCAAAAGGGCAGCTTTCAAGTTTAACCTTAGAAAGTAGTCCCACAGGATTTACATCTGCTCTTTAAAGCCTATGGAATCCATTTCAGCTTACTAGAGATGATCTCAGCCAGCCCAGGAGCCAGTATCTCCAGTATGGCGTATGGCAAGGCTTCACCAGTCAGAATTTCCACTTATTTACTTGTAACATTTCTATTTACTACAGATTGGCTCCTTAGTTTTATCTGAAAAGGAAATTGACTTCTCTTACTCTTTGTCATTGACTTGTTAACAAGGAGGAGGAAAAGCTGCCTAATCTCGACATTATGAGAGTTGTTAAAATTGATCCCAAGTGAACTCTGGAGAGCAGAAAGTCAGATCACCTCTTTGTTTTGTTCTGGGGGTTACTGAAAGGGAATGACAGCCTTCAAGGGACCTATTTTCCACTGGCTGAAAGACTACATTAAGCAAACATGTTTAGTGAAGGGTAAAGAAAGTACCAGTGGGAACAAATTCATGTGCCTCCACAGCAGGCACGGGGTTTGGAGAGGAGAAGGCAGGTGTCTGCTGTGTAGAGGTCTCTGAACAAAACATGTGGGCCTTTGTACAGTAATCAGTATTGCAGACTGGGTCCTCTGCAGCATCCTCTGGGGTGCTTGCTATAATCACGGAATTATTGAGGCTGGAAAAGACCACTGAGCTCATCCAGCCCAGCCTGTGACCTAACATCACCACATCAGGCAGACCAGGGCACTATGTGCCACATCCAGTCTGTCCTTAAACACCTTCAGCAATGGGGACTCCAGCACTGCCCTGGGCAGTTCATTCCGGTGTCTGATCACCCTTTCCACGAGGAAGGGCTTCCTAACATCCAACATAACCTCCCCTGGCAGCTTCACGCCCTGCCCTCTCATCCTGGTGCTAGTACCCTGGGAGAAGAGCCAGACCCCCAGCTGTTTACAACTTCCCTTCAGGTAGTTATAGAGAGATAAGGCCCCTGCTGAGTCTCCTCCGGGCTAAACAACTCCAATTCTCTTATCCTCCCTTCATAAGACTTTCCCTGTAGTCTCTTCACCAGCATCATTGATCAACTCTTGACCTGCTTCAGCCCCTCAATCTCTTTCTTAAAGTAAGGGGTCCAGAACAGCCTCCAGTACTTCAGGTGAGGCCTCATCAGTGCCTAGCACAGGGGGAGAATTACATACCTAGGCTTGCTGGCCACACTATTCCTGATACAAGGTAAGATGCCATTGGCCTTCCAGGCCACCTGGGCACACAATTCTGGCTCATGTTCAACCAGTTGTCAATCAGCACTCCCAGGTCCCACTCTGCCTTGGGTGGCCTCTTTGAGCCATTCCTTATCCACCACATAGAAGAAACACCAGAGATGCTGGGGAAAGCAGGTCTCCAATGCAGTCATTAGGTTTCTCCATCCAAGCTTGTGCAGAATACATCTAAAAAAATTTCCAGTATACTGGTGTCTGTGTTAGCTATTAGTATTGTTGCTGTTAGTAGTTGTTAAAAATATTCTTTGAACTATCTGTATATTTATTAGTATCACAATCTCCAAACTATTGTCTTTTTTATATATTTGTCCCATATACATAAAGAAAGAACTTTGCATGTGTCCATTGCATTCAGGGACATGGTTCAGTGGTGAGGATAGGGCTGGGAAAAGGTTTGGCTCTATAATCTTGACGTTCTCTTCCAGCTGAAACTGTTCTGATTCTACGTTTCTATGGTGCAGCATTTCCATGCCAAGGACAATTCAGCTTGCAGGGTTACCAGTAATACGGTCACGGACTCATAGAAACACAGAAGCACAGGATAATCCTGGTTGGAAAGGACCACCTAAATCCCCAAGCCCAACCATTCCCACACCAACAAAATAACCTAAATATCCAATCAATTGAAAAACACAAACTAACCCCCTCCATGCTGTCACTCTGGCAAGCTGTGAAGCACCTTGGCTACACAGTTCTTAAACTCCTCCAGGGATGGTGACTAAACCACCTCCCTGGGCAGGCTGTTCCAGTACCTCAGCACTGTTTCTGTAAAGAATTTCTTCCTAAGGTCCAGTTTAAACCTCCCCTGTCTCAACTTCAGACCATTGCCTCTGGTTCTTTCAGCACTCACCAGGGAGAAGAGGCCAACACCCACATCTCTACAACCTCCCTTCTGGTAGCTGTAGAGGACAATGAGGTCCTGTCTCAGCCTCCTCTTCTCCAAACTAACCCTGCCCAGCTCCCTCAGTCTCTCCTCAGATGCCTTGTGTTCTAAACCTCTCACAAGCTTGGTAGCTCTCTTCTGGACATGTTCCTGCACCTCAATGTCTTTCCTATAATGAGGGACCCAGAACTGAGCACACAATCTGGGATGTAAAACAATAAAATGATGGCTTTCATGGATACCAAGGACTGCAAAAAGGCTAATTTATATCACTGCTGTAGAACAAGAAAAGAAAGATAAAATGTTGAAACTCCATGGCAAATGTAATATAAGTGTTTCAACACAGCAGGTTCAGAGTGCAGTCTCACTAGGCAGAGAAATGTCTTACCACACTACGAAAGCTGATCTCACATACCTGCACTCACAGCAAACTAAAGAAGTGTTTCCTATGGGTTTAGTATCCTGCTGAGGCATGCCAGCACTGAGGCTTGTGCACTACCCTGTTTACTTGCATCCTTGCAATTCCAGATGGACCTAGGGCGAAGGACACTGCCTGCTAGGACATGTACTACAACTCCCAGGAGTCACTGCAACCTGGGTAAACTTTACTTGCTAAGCCAAACAAGAAAAGACTATCTTTCTTTCCTCAGTGCCTGAAAGTCTTTACCGTACATTATGTTAGTAATTTTTACAAACATATAGCATGTGCTTTGTTCTTCTTATTCACACAGGGAAAGGAATATAAGGTATGCCTTCTTTTCCATTTGCTTTTAGGACTATATTGAGCAGGCTCTTGGTACAGTATTCTCTGATTAATGTAAAGGTGTTGTGGATATACTAAAAGAACGATGCTGGAAGCCAAGCCAGTTGTTTCTTCAGTGCATCATTCAGGGATTACTCTGAAATTTGTTGAAGCCAGTCACAAGGTCGTTTCAGGCTGATTCAGATAGTTGTATCTTCAAGTGAAAACACAGAAGGCTGAGGTTTCTATTCCATGAGGTTTTCAGATGACAGTTGACAGATCCGTATTTGACCCACTCTTCACTGATTTAACCTTTTCTTTGTTTCTTTAAGTAGCAGTAACATTGGTCCACTTAAGGAGCTGATGTAGGAAAGAGAAATTTCCATCTGCCAGACCCAGCAGTTTCTGATGGTGAAAAGAAAAGCAAGTTATTTTCAACAATCTCAAAACTTTATTCCTCTTTTTATTTTCTGTCTCTTCCTTTTTTTTTTTAATGTTTTTTCACTTTGCTTTTTCCCCTAGATGTAGTTATAAGGTACTTCAGACACCAGGTAAAGCACTAAGCTTTAATGCCATTTGGGACTCATTAAACAAAAGTTTAATAGTTCATCCTATTCAAGGGGAAGTCAAAGGTTATGGAAATCAGCAGAAAGTAGTAGATAAGAGTGATTATTTAAAGTTTAGAAAAAGATCAAGTTCTAAATTCTAAGCATGCCTTACTACAACTACAGTTAATTAGAAGTGTTGCTCATAACCATCAACAATTGTTTAACTTGGTGTCATAAGTCCTGTCGGTGCTGTCATCTGACTGTCAAGTCCATCACATCCTAATCACAGACTGTGACAGTATACGTTCTGACTGGGAGGGTTAGCTGAAAAAATCTCAAGTGTGATGTCATATACTGTGATGTCATTGGTTTGGCACATCATAATTACAGACTGTGACATCATGAGTCCCAAATATGGTGTCATTGGACCATGATATCTTCTGACTATCAGGTCATCGGCTCTGACTATGTTTACATTTCACTCTGAATTTCTTTGCCTGTGATGTCATCAGTCCTCACTGTAACTTCTCTACATTTTTAAGTCACCAGATTTTAATGTCATGTGACTGTGATGCCATATATCTTGACTATGATACCATGTGAGCATGATGTCATAAGATTTGACTGTGTTGTCACCTGTCTGGTAGGTCATAGTATCAGACTGAGATATCATCTAATGTGATATCATCACTATATAATGTCATCATACTGGGCTGTGTCGTAAGTCCTGACTGTGGCATCGTCTCATTGTAACATTTTATTAACCATCAGCTGTGGTGTTATGCATCTTCAGTGTGATGTCATGTACTGATGTCATGTTATGTCTTAATTTTCATCCTATTCTTTTTCTGTTGTTTCCCATTCACGTTGGTCTCACCATATAGTTTTGTGCCCAGACTGGTTTACTGGTTTGCTTTAACCACATGTGAATCTAATTACCCTGAATTTATTGTTATGTGATTTTAAATCATGTTCCAGGTACCTTTGATGGTTACAAGAAAAGCACTTCTGGAACATATACTTCTCAGACTGTAGAGACACACTGTTGCCAGCAACAGTTCAAATTATTAAATTTATTAGCAAATCCTTTTGGATGGGATCCCAATGTTTGATTAACAAAAAGGAAATTCAAGTGGTCACAAACTAAACTTGGGTTCTATTTTGCTTTTTGGATGTATTTATTTTTAAATAAATTTAGGAAGCCATACATTTTCCCCTCCCCAAAATGACACCCCAAGGATTTATACTGCATCCTCTATTTTAGAATTTTGAAAACTGTATTTTTTGTATGTTGTTTTCTTAGTACTAGTCCTACAGAAACTGTGTTTGATTTTATTTTACAATAACATCTAAGAGATAAAAAAATGTTGGTGTAAGTTATAGAAATGTATTGTCATTTGACAGTAAAATTTTCCAGGAGTGCCTTTTCAGTCTATTTCAAATTTCATAGCAGCATTGAATCATAGCATGCTTTTGGTCATCTTTCAGTCAGCAAGGAAATCTTTTACTGGATCAGGTTGCTCAGAGGTCCATCCAGCCTGACCTTGGATATCTCTGGGGATGGGGCATCAACAGTGTTTCTGGACAACCTGTCTCAGTGTTTCACCACCCATATTGTACAAAACACTCCTTATATGTAGGCTAAATCTACCCTCTTATTTTAAAAACAGTTACCACAACAGGCCTTACTAAAAAATCTGTCCCTGTCTTTCAACTTTAAGTGCTGAAAGGTCACAATAAGGTCTCCCAGAACTTTCTCTTCCACAGGCTGAAAAATCTCAACTCCCTCAGCCGGTTCTAATAGCAGAGGTGTTCCAGCCCTCTGATCATTTGTTTAGCCCTTTCATGAACTCAATCTCACTGCTCCACGTTCTTGAGATGGGGGCTCCACAGCTGATACAGTACTCTAGGTGGGATCTCACCAAAGCAGAGGGAAAGAGTCACCTTCCTTGACCTTCTGGTCATGCTTCTTTTGATGCAGCCCAGGATGTAGTTGGCCTCTGTTGTGAACATACATAATGTTCAGCCTTCCATCCACTGATACCCCAACTCCATCTCTGCAGAACTACTCTCAATCACATCATCCCCAGCACTGTACTGTTGCTGAAGATTAATCTGACCCAGGTGCAGAACTGTGTACTTAGCCTAGCTGAACCTTATAAGATTCACACAGAGCCACTCCTCCAGCTTGTCCAGGTCCCTATGGATGACATCCCATCTGTCTGGCTTATTGACCACATCATGGTGTCATCTGGAAACACACTGAGAGTGCACTCAATCTCTATATGCTTGTTTTGCTTTTGCTGTTGAAGAACTGTTTGCAAGAATGAAAAACTGGTTGAATCATCTCAGGTATAAAATATTTCTCACAGTAGCATGAATATTTTGTTCCAGCATATCAAAAATTAAGTGCTGTGCAATCACAAAGCCATTGAATTAAGCAGTGCTGAAAGGAGGTAGTAGCTGGGAAATAATTAAGCCACTTAGATGGCCAAATACAGATTCAGGTGCAAATTGTATTGTGATTAATTCAATGTTGTAAGTGTTTTGGCCATAAACAGATACTGAACAGATATATATATATGTATATATACATATACATATATACACAGTTACTAAGTATATGTCTTGCACATGTTAAAGACATATAGGAAGATACCTTTTTTCTCTAAAATAATTCTTAATCTATGAAAACGTTCCAATTTCCTTGTCACTTGAAGGAAACCATGGGAATGGTTGAGCCAGTGAACTGCAGTGAAAAGAGAAAGAAGGTATTAATATCTGGAATAATTGCAACCAGTAGCACATGTAAAACGAACAGGTTTGTGATGTTTCCAGTTTCTTACATGTGATTCCATCTGTATGTCCCTTCCATCACCATGCTTTCATGTGGTGAGTTTTGATGTTGTTATCATTCAATGTTTCATTGTTTGCTGTGTGAAATTTATTGAGCTCTTCATGCTGCTGTCTGATTTTCTGTGTTTTCCTTTCAAGTGGTATTCCTCCCCTTTTCTCACAGGTGGTGGATTTGCAAGTCATACTTTACCTGTGTAGGCTACAACTTGGCTGAAATGTTTGATGTTGTCGTCTTGGGTTTTTTCTATGCCTGATTCCTCTTGATTCTGCTGGAGAGCCCAAGTTACATTTGAATGTGTAAACAGCTAGATATTGATTTCACAAACAGGCTGTGTTATATTTCTTCTGAAATATTGTTTCCACGCTAATTCTTACAGTTAGTGAATTTATATGCTATTTTCCACTCTTCTCACTGACTTTCACAAAATCTTCAAAATAGTTGCTCTGTTCTAGTTTCCTGTTTTGACAGCAGTATGTAGCAAATACTTCATAAGTAAAAAAGAGAGTTCCAGCAGTTAGTCACTAGGGATCTCCTAGGTCAGCCTTTGCATCCTAACCAGAGTGTTTATAGCTCTGGACAGGCCCCTTTTCTATGAATGAGTACTTTTTTATGGTGTTTATTGCCACTGCCTTCAAAGTATTCTGAGGCAGTGGTTACTGTCTTTTAAGGACAAATCCCACTAAAAAAAAAATCTATTTGTTTTGCTTTAAGTCTCATTTCCCCTAATTTCCATCTCTCATTCTTTAGTGTAAGAGCTAATTTCTCCTTTTATGCTTCCTCCAACTGTTCATTATTTTATTGGCCTTTCTCATTTTTTTTACCTCAGATATCTATTTTCCTAGATCAAGTTTACTTATGTAAATGCTGTTCCTTAATTTTGAGAGTTCTTATAATCTCCGTCTCCCCTTTCTACCTCTACATTCTTCTTCACAAGATAAAATTATAAATATTATGTGATCAATAAGAAACAGAGTCATTCAATGGCAGTTTCTATAAAGAAGTTGTCATGACTCTTTTGTAGCTCTCTGTTATGGAAAACTTCTCTCTGATTCTGATGTAATTTCTAGATTAAAGACCCCACTATGACCTCCTTTACTGGACTACCTCTGGACACACTCTCTCTTTGCAGAGTGGGTGTTGCATCAGGCATAAAATCCCATCATGATACCTGTGTGTGCAAAGCAAATCTGAAGTATTGTCTTTGTAGATGTGTTCATCCCAATTTTTCTTACTTCTGCTCTTCAGGATAAACTGTAAACTAAGAAAAATGTAAATAAAGTACAAAATATCTAATTCTTTTCTCATTTAGCACATGTGAATCTTGAACTGGGCACAGCTGGTGTTACACCAATGGTCTTCTGTGTGGTGGTTTGGCCCTGGCTGGGAGCCAGGTACCCACCAAAGCCACTCTATTACTCTCCCTCCTTGGAGGAGAGAACAATATTACAAGAGGCTACTGTGTAAAGACAACAGTTTGATAAAGCAGAAAGTCATGTGCAGAAGAAAAGACAAATAATAGTATTGTTGACTTTCCACCAGCAATTTATGTTACTCCTAGTACTAGGAAGAAGGGCCTGATACAGTTCTGTGTGGTTGCTCTGGAGGTCAAACATCATCAATGGATGCCCCCTTTCCTTTTCTATGTGGGCTGATGCCATATGGTGTGGAACAGCTCTTCGGTTAGTTTGCTTCAGCTGGCCCAGCCCAACACTCAGCCCTCCTCAGTTGGGGAGATGTTAGGAAAGAAAAGCAACCCCAGCTTTGGTGCTGCGCAGACCCTACTCAGCAGTAGCCAAATCACTGGCATGTTATCACTGCCCCTCCAGCTACCATCACACATGTACCACTGGGACATATGGCATGGGAAGGCCCAACTCCCTCCCAGCTAAACCAAATACATTCTGCAAAAAACAAGAGTTAGTGACAAGTTTGAAAATATTGCTTATCAATAAAGTTTTTATATGTGATGTTATGGATATACAACTTTTTGCTTGTGAATTTGATGTATACCTTTTTACCTAAGGGAAAAGAGCTGTGTTAAGTTGTCTAAGATTTATCGAAGGCTGTGATTTCAAGTGTGAATATCTGGCATAAATATGGATTTTGGTTTTCTTACAAATAAAAGACAAATAGAAGATAATACTTTTTTGCCCTCCTTTTAGTCCCAAATATTAGTTTTAGATGCTGTGTATTCTGTACTATGATGTGCTTTTACACTGAGATAACATTATCCATGTTACATTTTTTTTCAGTTCAGAAGCGGTACTGAGAACAGTGTTTACCTACAAATGCCTTTTTTCTTCAATAAATACTTCAAACACACAACTTTTCAATGGTAGAATGGGATTAAGTATTTTTATGACATGCTCAGATGCAAGAGCGGGCAGTTGTAATTGTTCACACCAAGGCATTTGGCCTTGCAGTATCGTTGCTTACCCCTATCATAGAAAACATTAGGTATGATTAGCTGCAGGTATCCATGCTAGATGATATCCTAGTAAAATCCTTTATATATTTAATCTTATAATTGTATTTTAAAGTTAATGTTTGAAGTGTCAGTCTTTGTAAAATTAGTTCATCTTATGATTTAGAGCTTTGATGTGAGTGAAAGGCTTCAATTGCAATGCACAGTCACATCTAAGAGTAAACTGCAGAGACAAAAAACCTTACAAGACTAGTAAATCAAATACTCTGAACTGTCTATGTGGATTATGAGGTACTATTTGCATAACTTTGAAGTATTTATACTGATGAAATTACAATAATTAAAGTCATTCCTGTGTCAATTGCTAGATGCCACAAGGCGTAGCAATTACTAGCATGCAAATCAGACTTTGTGTAAGCATTTTAAAGAATAATTACCTTATTTGATTCAGATGTGCCTGAAAGGCATTAAGAACCATTTGAGCTATTTTGCCTTCAACAATTTTTAGGTCTCAGATAATATTGTTTTTATTATTGTTGTTGAAGATGATAATTCCTATGTGTGGACATATGTCTGTATGTTTCTGGATTAGGTTTAAAGTAAAGCCTAGTGGTAAAACATGCCAAAGCAGTTAGGAAGGATTTATTTTATATTAGTTTGTCCTCAATTTCTGTCTACAAATAATTTATTTTGCAGGAGAACCAATGCATGCATTCATTCTCTTAGGTTTTTTTTTTTGTTATAGCTTGTTAAACCCAGTAGTATATTAATTATTTCTGGGAGAAAAAAATAGACTATAACATGCTCCTTGTTCATGTAATTGCAGATAAATATTTCCAGGAAATGTAATCCTGATAATCAAATTAATTCAAATTTACCCAAATTCCACAGCTATTTCTTCTTACTCTGCAGTGAACAGTAGTAGATGTTTGACAGATAGGTGTTCTCTGAGAAAACAAATGTCTGAGAGTGAAATAGGCTCTCCTTATGAGACAAAGCCTATAGCAGCAGTGAAAGTCAACTCAACAAGCACTGTCAAATCGTTCAAGCTTGGAGTTTAAACAGCACCATGAATTTTCCTGATCAGTACATGATATGATGGCATATATGTTGATTTGTCATATGGACAAGAGGAAGAAAGCAAGCTGTCCTGTCTCCTGGCTCTGTATTTCAAGTAATCTCAGTCCCCATGAAGAGTGTAGTGCTTGTTGTTGGCAAATTCCCTAATTATTTAGCCAACAATTGCTAAGAAGTTGGCAGATGTGCAGAGATGTATTAGAGGATTCAATATGGTGTATAACAACCACTTCAAGATTGCTGTATGGAGTAAGAAGTAAGAAGAAATACCTACATTGTCATGCTTGTTAATATAAATAACCTTTATAAGTTGTAACCTTTTGTCTGATGACAAAGGCATAAATAATCAGGGAAGGGAGGAAAGGTGAATGAGTTTCCTGAGTATGGCTTGTGCCCCAACACTTGAAGCCATTACTATGTGGCATTGAGGAATATGCGCCATAAAGAATCCATCTTGGCTACCTCACATCTTTGTTTGGGTGACAATACTGTTTACTTCTCACTTTTATCTCTTGGAAAGTTTTAATTGTGCTTCTCAACAGATTGTTGCCAATAGAATAGACACTGTCCCCTTACCTGAGAAGAGATGTGTGAAGAAGCCTCTGGGTTCTCTAATGATCCTTCTTACCTCCGAAAATTGTTGCAACCACAGGTCCAGGACATCTGCGGAACACATTCCTGGGGTCTATATGAGCAGCTGTGTCCTGCAGCAGTCAGTCCTGGGTCTGGTATCATTCAACATAATCATCAGTGATCTGGAAAGGGAACAGTGTCCCTTCAGTAAATGTGCTGATGTTACAAAGCTGGAAGCAGTGGCTAACAGAGCAGAGAGCTCTGCTGCCATCCAGCATGATCTGGACAGGCTGAAGAGTTGGGCAGAAAGAAACCTAATGAGGTTTCTGGTTTATATACACAGAATCATAGAACGTTTGCATCGGGAAGAGACCTTTTCCTAGCCCAAACATCACCACTAAACCAGGTCCTTCAACGCAACACTAACCCTTCTCTTAAAAACCTCCAGGGATGAGGACTCAATCCCCTCCCTGGGCAGGCTGTTCCAATGCCTGACAACCCTTTCAGTAAAGAATGTCTTTTGACATCCAACCTGAACCTCCCCTGGTGCAGCTTAAAGCCATTTGCCCTCGTCCTATCACTGGTCACTAGGGAGAACAGACTGACTCCTGCCTCTCTACAACCTTCTTTCAAGTACTTGTAGAGAGTAATAATGTCTCTCCTCAACCTCCTCCAGGTTAAACAGCCCCATCACCCATGGTTTAGTGCCCAAGCTCAGGCTTAAAGTCTATGGCCAAGTGTCCCTTGTGAAGTGGTTTGCTGTACCTGTGGGAGCTACTCCCTGCTGAATCATGTTTCATTTCGTATTTCCTCACTTCTAAAGCATCACTGTTAAACATATTTTGTCTTTCCATTTTGAAGCTGAGTAGGTTTTGTAAAGATTTTTTGCCCCTGTTTCACTGTCTTTGACTGGTGTTAGAAGGATATTTTCATTTTGGTCATTTTTTTTAAGATGTTGGTACCTGAGTACCCCCAGACACATCTGTACATGTGCTACTCCATTTATTTTTTACAAAGGCCATTCTTTCACCTTCCTGAAACAATTCCATCCCACATGAGCCTAGTACTATCATTATTCATCATGTTCACATAATGGGCTAGAAGAAGAAGTATACTTGCTCTCCTTAAATGAACTGCTGCTGTTATTACAGAGGTGTGATTGCTGCTGATATAATGTATTGTATCCATCCAATGTGAAATGCTTTTTGTGATGGCTAATAAGTACATTAACAGCCTTTATGTTTGCATTATTAGGATTTAGTTAGAAACCTACTGCTTTTGGAAGAGGCAATCACCTACACCAAATCATTTTAGTCTGACCCTTATGTGCAAGAGCATAACTCATCCTAGTTTTCTCTCCATAAGGATCATAAATGGCCAAGCTTATAGCTGTCATTTACATAGTTTGTACTAGCTACTGGAAGTGGCTAGCATTGGCTGCAGTTGTCACACTGTATCACTACAGTTTTCCTTATGGCTTTTAAGTTATTGTCACCATTCATCTAAGTCACTGCTCTATCCATGAAGACCATTTATAGTCTCCATTCTTATCCAGTTCTCTTCTCTCCTGATCTTGTTGGAACTCAAACAATATTTACAAATAAAAAGAAGTCTGCATTTTTTTCAGGGATGTTTGGGTCACTTCTCCCCATTTCTTAGCCCTTTTTTTTTTTCCTAAATTTATTTCATTCTTGTTGGCAGATTGCCATGGAGATGTTGAATCCTCACAGACAGCTGGTCGTTACATTTAGCTTTCTCATCAATGATGGCACCCTTTAGCAAATTTAGGCTCTTTGTCATGCCTAAAACAAAATTACTATGTGCATTCATATTGTTTGGAAATCTTACTTCTTTTTCATTGTTTAATTCCAGGGAAAATACCAAAATGTTTAAAATATTATTTTTTTTTTAAAAATCAATTATGTCTCATGCTTTCTTAAAACCAAAATACTGGAGTGAGCAATAGAGTTTTACTTCTTATTGATGTACATTACCTATGGTCCAAGAGTTACTCAGAATTCTTAACTACCCAGGAAAACAAATCAAAAGGAAACCTGTAAAAATAGTAGATATTTTAGTCCTTATACAAGAAATATTATTCATTTACTAATCTTCTTTGCATTATACAGTGTGTGGCTTCACTTAAAAGGAAAGCATAAGGCATAAGGCTGGATGAGTTAGTACAGATCTTAGAATAGAAGGCATAGCAGATGATCGTTTATTGGTCAAGAAGTCCCAGCAAAGGTCTGTGTAGGGTCTTGCTGAGTGCTACATGATATGGACACAGATAAATACTGGAGTCTAGGGGCAAAGATCCTTTCCTTTCATCGATGTGTTGCTAAAATATATTTTGGCATAAGAAAGAGAAGAAAGGAGAGAGGGAGGGAGGGAGGGAGGGAGGGAGGGGTGGTTGGTTGCTGCAATTTGGCAGCAATTGTTCTTCTTCAGGTCCTCCTCCTGCTTGAACTCTTGGTATCTGGTATTTTAGCTAGGGCTGAAACCATAGAGTAGCATAAGTAGGCAAAATGTATAGTTCCACGTGGTGGTTTCTCCTGTATTGTTTCAATGAGACTGTGTTGGCTACACACTGAATGCCTATCTGAAATCACAGTGATGCATTGCTACTAAGTACAGTGGTTGTCTGGCCACATGCTTTGAGGAATCCCTCCCTCAGAACAAAAAATTTGTGAAAGCATTCTGGATCTTGAATTTAGTTATATGGCTATTTTAAAGATGATGAAGGAAATAGAACACCTCCCTGATGAAGAAAATATTTTTGGAGCTGGAGAAGAAGAGGCTGAGGGGTGATCTCATTAATGTCTATAAATATGTGAGGGATGGGTGTCAGGAGGATGGAGCCAGGCTCTTCTTAAGGTCATCTGGTGATAGGAAAGGGGGCAATGGGTGCAAGTTGGAACAGAGGACATTCCATATAAATATCACAAGGAACTTCTTCCCAGTGAGGGTAAAGCAGCATTGGAACAGGCTGCCCAGGGGGTTGTGGAGTCTCCTTCTCTGGAGACATTCAAGACCCACCTGGATCTGTTCCTGTGCAACTTGGTCTAGGTGATCCTGCTGTGGCAGGGGGATTGGACTGGATGATCTTTCAAGGTCCCTTCTGATCCCTAATGATTCTGTGATTCTACGATTCTATATCTCAAGTAGAATAAATGATGGTTGATCAACCTCATAACTGAAATGAATTACAAGCACTGCATAAAGTTAGTAGCTCTACCAGTAAATCTTTCATGTTTTCATCTCCAAACAATAAAAAGAGATGAGAGAAAATATGAGAATGGGTTGATCCAACTTTAACCAGTCTAACTGCTTGGGATATGCTTTGAAATGCACTGATCTTGGGGGCTGCCTTTGAAACTGCTGAACTCTGTGGTTGTTCTCTCTCTGATTCAAGGGAATTGTTGAAAATCTTTTCTATTCTTTGAGTATCAGGAATTCTATTGCCAAAGGAAGACATATCATGTCAGCATAAATTAAACTTCATTAAAAGATTAAGAAGGCTATTCCTTGAAGATTTTGGAGCAATGCTAGGTATCAGGGAAGGAAGACTTTAATTGTTTTTCTGCTTTTTCCCCCCACCTATGTTTTCATATTACTGTTAAAATACCCTCACTGACTTAAGAAATGTTAAGCCATTGTGGTGAACTATTGTCAAATCCTGAGACCTAACCAGAGTCATAGGGGCCCTACTATTTCCACCACATGAGAATATAACGATACATTGCGATCATTCCAAAGATCCAGCTGAAGAGAGGTAGAAATTGTATGTACAACATACCAAGGATGATGACAATTATTATTTACATGAAAGAATGTTCCATTAAATATTGACTGACTTACTGGTGGGTATTTTTTTTGGGTGGTTTTTGTTTGTTTTGGTTGCTCTTTTTAGTATTTTTTTAACTTTCTTAAAGAAAATACATACACAAAATTTATGCAAGGTCAGAGGAATGAGTAAATGAGTAAAAGTCCCACTACTTGTCATTGCATTTAAATAGAAAAAATGGCTCAAACCCATCTGTTTCACCACTGGACTGCCAAAGGTTTCTGTTGGATTGTTGAATTTGGCCCCTCTGCAAATACACTGAGTTTCATATGTGGTTAAAATTGGCTCTGCTCCCTCATGTAGTACACAGTAGCTGGAGGAATTGTTCTTGGAAACTTGTATTGGCCCTAATCTCTTTTTAAATATGTGGAACAGAAGGATTTGCCTCTTAGTTAGACCTCTTCTCCCTTGAAGCTAAAATGCCTGCATTCCTTCTGGGGTCTGCTGGGTTTTAGAGTGGGATATCCAGGAGATGCATGAAAATCAACAGACAGCAAGAGGGGATATGATGAATACAGGTGGACATGAATACAGGTTGAGATGAATACAGGACTTTATGCTGTGACTAGAAATACTTCTGGAGAACTGTATATCAGATGAAATGGTTGAGCACTGGCAGCATAGTATAGTGAAAGGCTGTATTTAATAATTTACTAGACCTACAGCATGGAGTATTAGCCTGAGGTGACCACTTATATTGGAAACTTAAGAATCAGATCAGAGTTAACAATGTAGCTACAGCTCATGAAATTAAGCAAATATTTCCTCAAACAGAAACACTTCCAGCTTACACGTGGTATGGATGTTGTCATTGCCCGTTCTGTGGAAGTCAAAAGAAAAATTAAAAACCCACTGTAGCTTGCACATAATTCTCCTTGAGGTACTCCAATGTATCACACAGTGTCATACGGTAATGATGAGGCTGGCAAAGACCTTAAAGAGCATCTGGTCCAACCTAAAACCAACCAAGTAAACCTAACATCTGACATCTAGATCATGCTACTCAGTACTTCATCCAGCCTAACCTTGAACACCTCCAGGGATGGTGACTCGACCACCTCCGTGGCAGTCCATTCCAAAATCTGATCACTCTTTCAGTAAAAAACCTTCTCCTAATGTCAAGTCAAAACCTCCCCCTATGGAGCTTAAGACTGTGACCCCTTGTCCTGTCTCCAGTGTCCAGGGAGAAAAGACTGACCCCTGCGTGACTACAACCACCTTTTAGGTAGTTATAGACAACAATAAGGTCACCCCTGAGCCTCTGCTTTTCCAAGCTAAACAGACCCAGCTCCATCAACCTCTCCTCGTAGGGCTGACCTTCCAGCCCCTTTACCATTCTAGTCGCTCTTCTCTGGACTCATTCCAGCACCTCGACTCCTTCCTAACTGAGGGGCCCAGAATTGAACACAGTACTCCAGGTGCGGTCTAACCAGTGCTGAATACAGGGGGAGGATAACCTCCCTCTCCCCGCTGGTCACACCATTCCTGATACAGGCCAGGATGCCATTAGCCTTCTTGGCCTCCAGGGCACATTGCTGACTCATGCTAAGTTTACTGTCCATCAATGTCCTCAGGTCTCTTTCTACCTGGGTACTCGCCAAGAACTCCATTCCCAGCCTATAGATCACCCTGGGGTAAAAGGCTGGAGAATGCAGGCATCGATCCCGCTACCTCTTGCATGCTAAGCAAGCGCTCTACCATTTGAGCTAATTCCCCAATTTGAGAAGATAGAATAAAATTAATTATTATAAAGTGTTGTAGGACATTACTTTTTAACATATTAAAGTGGTATGAGGACGAGATCACTAGTAGAAAGCATGGTTTCACTAGTAGAAAGCATGGTTATGAGAAACATATCCAGAAAGAAAGAGCTCTGCTGTTGAAACCTTCCTGCAAGAAAGAAGAGCTTGAACCCTTAAGGACAGATTGATTGCTTACAGCAGAGTTGAAAGTGTCAGGGAAAAATCGACGACAAGATAGTGTTATTTTCAAAGATGAAGAAAATGGAGTGAAAAAGAATAAAAATCCAAAAATATTGGTGAAAGAGCTGCTCTAAGTTGGCTACAGTAAACTGAATATGGTCTGTAGTAGGGATGATAAGTTTTGAGATGACCAAAGCTCTATGTTTGCAACAGAAAATGAGGATCAAGTAACTCCAATGCCATCATATTAACACCCAATAATACTGAAAATTTTTAACAGGTCTTGAAAGAAAAATTGGTTCAAGATTTTTAAAATGGAATCAAATTTAGCACAGATTTGTCAAATGTGGATCATATTAACACCCAAATGTGCTTTAGACAAAAGAAATTCAGTATATCCGATTTGTTTTAGTAAAACATCTGACACACTACTGCAAGGTAAGTTAGAAAATTAGGTGACAGATGGGATTATTTTGTTATAAAAAATAATTAGGATTGAAGAATCAATTTAAAGGGAAACACTGCCTGTGAAAAGGGTGCTAGAGGGGTGCAGCAAAGCTGTTGGGTTTTTCTGAGGCTTGTCTGATTCTACTAAACATTTTCTTACATGCCTGCAAAAAACAGTGGGCTAAAGAAATGTGTGGATTACTGAATGTTTGAAAGGCACAAAGCATGAAGAGAGCTGTCTGATACTAGCACTGCAGGTAGTAGTGACAGAATTAAATTTATTAAATGCTAAGTATAAAAATCATGCACATAAGCATGAAAGCAAAATTAGAAACTGAATTATTCAGAGATGGGAGTGAGAGAGACCGAATGTGGAGGTTGAACACCCAATGACAGAGACCTTCCAAACTGTGGGAAAAGCTTACAAAATGAGTCAGGCACTGTATTATCAGTACAGCAAAAGTGGTTTTTGCAAAATAATAAATAGGAAGAGCTGTGATGTTAGTAAGGAATCAGTCTTCAGAGAACTCAACATGTGCATGCGATCATGATGAACAAAAGCTTTAATATTTTCTGACTGGTGTATTGATGTTAGGTAATAGACAGGGCTTAACATGTGCTATGAAAGCTCACCCATTGATTCACCGATGTCAATAGCACTTCTCAATTTACATTAATAGTCAACACAAACATTTAAAACTGGGAAATTAAGAACAGACTTCTAATTATCAGAGGGGTAAGAGCTTTTAGAGAAAAAAAGAGAAAATATTGTGATTTAACAACCCCAACAATGACATCAAGCAATTAATTTAGCTAAGGTGCTAACGGGCAGAAATAAAAACAATAGAGGGAGGGTTTGAAAAAAATCCACTGATGAAGTGCAGGAAAAAGCCCAAATAACTCTACCGGGTGAAAGCAACTAATTTAATTCACTCCAAATAAAAACCTCATGTAAAAGGACATACAAAGAAATATGGAGCTCAATCACAATGCTCTTGCATCACTGAGCCAAAATTTCAATATCCAAATCTAAAAAGGAAAAGAGATTCCAACCATTCCTGCTTCTGTGGAACAGTTGTATCCACTGAATTCATGCTCCTGTCCCTCAGGGTCAGAGGACATTTAAAAGTCCAGTTCTCCATTCCATGTGCTTCCACCACAGTCCTCCATTTCCAAAATTCTGATTCCTATGATCACAAATAAGAAAAGAACTCTTTCCATTTCAGGAAATAATGGAATCCAGACAAAACCTTCTTTGGGTGTTCCCCTCTCTCTATTCATCACGTTTCTAGGGCAAGATGGATATGTGTTCAGCTCTCAGTGACATATGTCTCCTCTCTGAAACACAGACAAGAAGGGAAACAGGTGTCAGCTGGAACATAGGAGTTTCCACATAAATATGAGAAGAAACTCCTTCATAGTGAGAGTCACAGATTACTAGAATGGGCTGCCCACAGAGGTTGTGGAGTCTGCTTCTCAGGAGACATTTAAAACCTGCCTGGACAGATTCCTGTGTGACTTGATCTAGGTGATCCTGCTCTGGCAGGGAGAATGGACTAGATGATCTTACCAGGTCCCTTCCAATGTCTAACATTCTGTGATTCTGTGTAAAGAAAGTGAAGATGGGGCTGAAAAGAAGAAGGAGGGTCTAGAAACCTGAAACTCCAAACCTCTTCTGGCAGCCTAAACCCCACCCATTGTCAGAAAACTCATGAATTNCCCAAACCTCTTCTGCCAGCCTAAGAGGTTGCCAGCCTAAACCCCATCCATTGTCAGAAAACTCATGAATTAAGCTTGCCATTTGGGCCTGCAGTTTTCAAGACATGCAGCAAAAGTTCAAACAGTAACAGAAAGGAAGAAAAATGACAGATTCTAAAATGAAAACATCAGTTTACAGATAAAATTATGTGAGCCATGCACCATTAGTAGACAGTCTGTGTAACTAGATGGTTTCTGTGGTGTTTTCCTGCCATTACAAGTCTGGTGATGTATGAGGCATTCTGAGATGTTGAGAAATTTTGGAGAAGGAACCTTTTGAACCTTTTTTCTGTGTGAAGTCTTGTTAAATAGGTATTAGGTAGATAGTGCCAGTTTTACGCTGCCCTATCAACTTTGGGTTGAATGCATATATAGTCTTTCTGCAGTGATTTTGTGACAGAAAATGCAAAAGTTGTCTTCACATTGTTGACAATTATAGATTATGGTGAAAAGGAGAGAAGGAGGTTAAGGTGGTAATACATTGCAAGGGGTTGATTTCTGTTGTCTGTTATATTTGCTTGTTAGTTTGATTTACTGCTTTCTGTAGAAGCCTACAGGAATTCATCACAGAGAATAAAGTGGCCCAAAATGTACACAACTTCAAATCAAACACTTTATTTAGATAGTTAAATAAAATTATTTTATATATTGTCTTTTGCTGATCACCTATGATATTTATAATTTTAGGAGCAATGTGCCCTTAAATCAGCAGTTACACATGATTAAACACTAACCTTTTACTTCTAAGAAAGGCCTTTTCTTGTCTTCCTTTTCTTTTCTTACACTCTGTACCCCTCTGTAGTGACAGTTAATTCCATATCCTTTCTCAGATGATATTGCTTACAGATAACAAAAGTTTTACAGGCAATGTTAATAGAATTAAAATGATATTTACTAAAAATGGTATGAAAAGAGAAAAGAGTTTGTATGGCAAGACACATGCCATGGGGATAACTTGTGTCTCTGTAGGAATTTATACTATGTGTTAGATTTCCTTCCTTCAATGTGGACATGCAGTAATCTGAACATTACTCTTGGGAGGAAGAAATCAGGAAGAGAAAGCTAGTTCCTAAGAGAAGAAATACCAAATATATGTAACATGAATCCCTCTAGGAGAAATGGAAAATTGACTTTATTCATTTACTTTTTGTAATTTTAATTTTATTTGCTAGCTTAGTGTAGATTGAGGGCAGCTAGAAAGACCAAAGGCTGTATCAGCAAAGAGAATGTCATTCTTCAAACTCAAAGAGAAAGAATTACAAATTTTGTTGGAGAAGATTGTGATTTTCTTTGACAAGCGTTTGCATAATGTGCTTGGTACTCCCTGAGCATCTGGTCTCACTATATACCTTGCTTTACATGTTAGATTGTATCAATTGATTGAATATTGAAGGCCTTTAAGCATTTTAATCTTTTATGAAAGAAGAGTAGAGATGTTTGATTTTCCTTCACTGAACTGATGGAGATAGATTTAAAAGATGATTTTATAGTTCCCAGCTTAGTTTGGATCCCTTTAGTGCCCCGTGGTTGTATATGTAAATAGCTACCTACTAAAATGTCCACAGGTGTAGCTACAGAACCTATAGCACAGTTGGTTCCTCTTTACAGTTCTGGTACAAGGGAGCACAAGTGAGTTTCTTGACAGTGTCTAACAGTAAACATCAATCAAATCCAAATCTACAGCTGAAAAAGAAGAAAACAAAAGCCTAAAATCAAAAGAAAGGAATCACAGGCTGGTAAATAAGCTTGGCTTATTTATATAAGAAACTTTCACTTATAGAAGTGAAAGTTTATGATGAAGCATTTTGTTGCAGATGTTTAACAGCTTTGAGCTGTACCATCTGAGCAAAACCCACCAAGGGTCCTGAGAAATCACGTTCAGTCACTGTTCTAGGTTCGAGTCAGTTTAGCTTACTGGTAAAGTGTAATAGAAGATCCCAGCCCTAAACATCCCAGCACTTGGTAAGATTTCTGTAGCTATAGCAGGCTACAATAACTTGTTGGGTTTTCTGGTTAAGGGGAAGAAAAGGCACAAACTGTTCTTATTTACACAGTTGTTTCATTTATTTTTCATCTTCAGATAAAGAGTTTTAAGTACAATTACACTAAGTTGTTTCCCTTTATATAGTAGTAACAGAAGAATGTTATTCTTTTTCTGATACAAAGTCAAAAAACTTCAGTAACCCCTTGAATCCTCCACAGGTGTTGAGCTGAAAACCATCATGAAAATAAGAGCTATGGATTGTATTCCTATAGGACTACATCCTAGATAGTAATAGGCTAGGAATATTGGTATTGTGTGATGGAAATATAATAGCAGAGGTGTAGCCTTACATCTAATGTTTGTAGCAGAGATTGATATACTGATTGAGAGTTATAGAATAGCATAGCAACATTCTTAATAGGAATTGAAAAGAGCCTTCATGGTGACTTCCTCTTTTCAAACATTTTCACAGCTGCTAAACAGTGACCAGAAGATGCCACAGTGAAAACAGTAGATGTCCATCACACCCAATGGATATTTATACTATCCATCAAAAACACGAAGGCGTGGGACTGGTTTTGAAAGTACAGAAGGTGGGTGCGTTTCACTAATCTTGTAATTGTCTGTATTTTATTGTTTTAGTTATGCTTTTACACGAGGACTGTCCACAGGACAACCCTGGGTCTGGTTTGATCTGAAGGTCTTTTCTGCTTGCTCCCAAAATCACTCTCCAACAATTTTGAATGCAATATTCATTTTTCATAGAACTTGTCTAGTTCACAGGAAGCTGGATATTTGTGATTTATATATAAATCTAGTGTTTCCAAGAGAAAACAATTTACCTTCCAAAGATCACTGGGAAGGTTTTTCCTTTTTTATAACCATTTTTGGACATGAAGTCTTGAAACCAGCTTCCTCTGATTCCTTGAGGAACTCAGACATTTCAGTTTAGTTACTGCTGTTGCAAACAGCCTCTGGCAGGTGCATTACACTCTCTAAAGCCCAACTAATGTACCTTAGGTTTCTTGTTATGGAAAGATATAAATTAAATGTACCTTTCTGGGAAAAAAAAAAGAGTTCAAAATGGGAAGAAATCTGTATTTTGATGAGAAGCAAATAAGTCTAATCTTCACAAATAAAATGTTCCCCTGTTGGAAACTTCTGAGAAAAAAAAATTCTATTCACTCCAGAAAACAATGATCTGTAGCTGCTACAAGAAGAACTGTCAAAGCTCCACATTCATCAAAATTGTTCCTCATTCTGTTCAAAACCAGTGATGAGATCACACAGGATGATCCTTCATCACAGAAGCTGATGAATTCTTTTTTTCAGAAAGAAATTAATGTTTTAACTTGCTTTTCAACAATCTCCTCTGATTTGTGTGTGATTTCATGTTTGATGTTGAGGATTAATGACGGGATCCAGATTTGGGCTCAAGTTTTCATCCTGAAAAGCACTGGGCTGTGTAAATTTCATGTTCTGAATTAGCCTGAAAACTGATGTCCTAGTAGCTGTACTTGCCATGGAGAGTTCTTTCAGCATTTGGACATTGTAGCCCATCCTCTTTCAATAAAAGTATTATTTTAAACTTGGAGATGTCTTTACACAACATTATTATCAAGATCTGTGTGACTTATTAAGTAATACACAAACATCTGCCAAAATACATAATCTGGGAATTTTTCAGGCAACACCCTATTTAGAACTGTATGATATTAAGCTGATCCAAATCAGAAGAACCTGTTGGCTTCATTGGAGATGAAGGCTTATTTGCATACAGGAATATTTGTTGTAGTTAATATATGTGAAAGGCTCTGCATACATGTGAGAGAAAGCCTTTTCCTTTTGGCTATTCTACTTTCTGAACAGTCAAGACTTCATAAAGACTAAAAAGTGAAGGGTTTGTATTGTATATTTATATCTAGAAAAGCAGAAGATTTTAAAGCCATTTGCTGATCAAGGACAGCTTCTGATTACAGTTGGATAGGGTCTATTATACATTTGATTAAGCCTTTAATCTTTAAAGATGTATGTTAAAGTTGACGAAGTATGTAGTAGTTCTGATGTTGATGACATGGGTCCAGTATCATATATTGCATATTTTAAAATAGTTCATTTTTGTCTCAGAGCAATTTTTCCATGTTTTCCTCTATCAGGAGACAAGTTCTTACTCTTACAAGTGAAATGTTTGTGACTGTATAGTTATATTTACTCGTATTGCCTTGATAATTTTTGTACTCACATTTAAACTTCTAGCAGCTTTTAGACTATTTATTCTATATAATTTTTTATATTAAAATAGTTTTTAATTTTTTAAATGAAAATAATTTTTATATTAGAATAAGTTATATGGAATGTCATTCTAATACTTATTCTATACGATTTAGAACATAATCATTCAATTAGCTTCTAAAGCAATAATTGAAGGACTGTAGTTCAAATGCATCTGGTGTGATTTTCTGTTACAACAAATAGAACACTATCGCCAGGAGTTTCTCAATGTTCATTTGAAGTTTTAAATTGTTTTGAGCACAGATGGTTGTATCTGTGACAGCAGTAGTGGGTGGACAGGCCTTACTTGTTAAACTGATGGTACAATTGATTAGTACAATATGAGCATGTGCTCTCTTTGTTCCCTTTGGATTAGACATTGGAAAGGACTGCCCAGGGCAGTGGTGAAGTCCCCATCCCTGAAGGTATTTGAGGACAGACTGGATGTGGCACTTAATGCCATGGTCTGGCCTACGTGCTGATGTTAGGTCATAGGACTGATTGGTGATCTCAGAGGTCTTTTCCAGCCTCTAGGATTCTGTGATTTTATGAATCACTGGTGTCATATACAATGGATTTGTAGAAAACTGTCCTGGCTGCTGTCTGCTGAGGGAAAATGCAGACAAGAGAAAATCTTGGAATGGTTTCAGATATGGAAATGCTTGAGGCAGTCCACTATGGAATGGGACAATATCTATGATTGTTTGTCCTACACTTAACCTTCTTTATCAAAATAATATTTAAGTCACATAAAACAATAACCTGTTGTTAAGGCAAATTTCACTTGCCTTTTATGAAAAGCACATTTCTTTTTGTATGTATCGTATCTACTTGCAAGCTCATGGGAAAGGTAATTTCTACCCATTTACAGATGTTTGTTATATTCTCTTGTGATGATGTAGTTGTTTTACTTTTTGGAATTCCTTTATCCTTCATACTAAACTTTACAATGAATTTGAAATATTGCAGCTATGAAGAATTAACAGTAAGGTAATTAACAACTTTGTGTTTATTTTTCTCTCTAGCAGTGTTGATGGTATTTTACATGGTATTTTTGATGCAAACTAGATGATTGCAGTATTTTATTGTCAAAATAATGTTTCAAGTAATAAAATGGCAAGGGAATACTGACTGAGCTATTAATAAAACACCAGCTTTTAGCTGGCAAAGCAGCCTTTTTTCCATCAAATATGTCTCAGCCTTTAATAAAGAAACGCAACTGGTGTAGGTGAAAAATTACTTTTCTCACCCAGTCATCTGTCTGTCATGTATTATTCAGGTCACCAATGTTTGTCCTGAACTGTATCATTCTGTAGTTGTGTCAGGTATGAAATATGTTCAATGTAATTCCATCAGACTTCACGAAGTTGATTAGAACAGATCACCTTTCGGCATGAGCACAAGTTATCTCAGCAGATTGAGTGAAAAGGACTTATTTATCGTTGCCTTATAATAAAGAAAGAGATGAGCGAATTTCTCCATTAACTTGAAAAGAGCCATGTATTTTGTGTGAAAATAAACTGAAGGCAGTAATTCTATTGAAAATATTTTAATCCATGAAAGAATCTTTGAAAATCTATGTTCGTGTTTGAAACCAGAAAACCTAAAACCTGAGCCATATGGGTTACACAAGATTGTAAATAATTCGTTTTTTTTCCCTTGAGTGAAATAATCAGAAGCAGTGGCTTTTTGATAGGTTGTAAGGTTTTAATTGTGCTTTACTTCCTTAAAATTCACATGTTGATAAAGGTCTAAATACAATGGGTTGTGATACACATTTTGTTGTACTCAATAAGAACAAAAGAGTAAAGAAATAGTTTGTCAGAAGACTATTCTCATTTTTCATGGATTCTGGAATAATTTGGTTAAGAAATTTTTACTTTTCCTATTAATATTGTGCACTTCCTATTTTGCAGAACAACTCTGTGCACCTTCTGAGAGGGTGTTAAAGACCTAAGCAACATGTTTAAGACCTGTCCCATGTCCATGCCTGGTGCACAGCTCCTGTTGATTTTTACCTCCTATAGAACTGCATCTCATCAACACTGAATTCATGATAGGCTGTCAGACAGACTAGGGCTGCCCTGTTCTCCTGTGAACTGTTGTACTGCTTAAAATGTAGACCTTCACCTGTGGAAGATGCAGCAGAAAGGGCTTGCTTTCATTCTGCATGGATGGGGGTGTAGTATGACAGAGACATCAAAACAAGAAGGATTTAACAATGAGTGGCTTCTGTAGGGCTAGTGATTTTCCATTGTAGGTTCGCTTCTCTTCTGGCAAGTGCAGAGGGCCTTGCTGCTGAGTCCTTCACTATTGATGAGTGCTCTCCAGGTGCAGTAGTGGACAGGGTAGCAAAGCTAAGCCTTGGTGCTTCCTATTCTACTTCTCTTTTGTGAGAAAGCATAGACTTAGGTATCTGCCTCTGGAAAAGGGTGGGGAGAGGGGAACTTAAGAGACATGCTTTGTGTTTTACTACTTCAGTAAGGCTGGTAAGAAAATTCATGTAAAAGTGAAAGCACAGATTTACTTCAGTAAATGACTTGTTAGTGCATGCTGATAGGAGGGATGTTTTCAAAGCATTTGCCAGAGATGTCTCTCTGGTGACACAGAAGGGATAAAAACCACCACTTTTTAGTCTTCCAAATAAAATTCATGACTGGGGTTTAAAACATAGCGTCTGAAACCCCTCTCAAACACCTCCAGGATTTCCAAACCTAATTCATGATTGTAAACACCTTTCTATACATTCTGCACTGTGAAGTGTTTCAGAAGAGTGAAGGGCACGAAGTGTGCTATTATTATTTGATGTTTTATTAAGGTAATCTCCTTGCAAAAAATTAGTCTAAACTATCCCAGATTGTACTGAATATAACTTACACTTCTGTTAGAAACCTGGACCTGCTAAATAATATAAGAGTAATAAAATAAAAGCATGTTCTTTATATTTCAAAGTAGTGGCAGTAAGCAGTACTTTAGTTACCTTTTCAATAGTCGAGCATTTTTCTCCATGTTTTTCCTAGCTTTTGTTGTCTTCAGTCTCTCTGCTCATCAGAAACATTTGAAAGTCCTTTTTTCTCACTTTGTCATTCTCCATCCATTGCCTTGTATCTTTACCCTCCCTAACTTGATAAAAAGCTATACAGGCTAAGGCCAGGTAATGAATGCTGTGGGTCACATTTCGCCCTCAAAGTCAGGGCTCAGACCCTATTGGATCTATGAAGAATGCGACCAAGGGAAGTTTTGGGTGTGTGTTTGAAGGTGCAATTTGGCCAGTCTAATTTCCAGAGATGATGTAATACATTGATTTGTGCTTTGCAGAAGAACACTAAAGCTATGTAAAACACTCTGCAGAATATACTTGCCACCATGGAAGGTACAAGCAGAATATACAGCATGCTAATCATTCGTTTAAAGACCAAAGTTGCTAGTTCTATTGAGACAGAATAGCTGAAACTGCTATGTTAATAGACAGACAGCAGCTGATACGGGTGTAAATGAACATAAAAATATGAATGTCCCAATCACAAGCTTCAGGTTGAATTCATGAGTTGAAGCAAGACTTTATAAGCTTTATATTAACTTGAAGCAAATTGTATACACTATGTATAAACCTTATCTATGAGTGGCACTCTGTGTTAGGGAGACATATGAAACCATGGAAATTAATAAGGGTGAGGATAGGCTCGATGCAATATGGGTGGGAATCAGAAGCAAGGCCAGCAAGAGTGTTTTTCTGGTGGGAATCTGTTACAGACCACCCAACCAGGATAAAGATGCAGATGAGGCTGAGGGAGCTGAGGTTGTTTAGCCTGGAGGAGACGCAGGGGGGGACCTTATCCCTCTCTACAACTCTTTGAAGGGAGGTTGTAGTTATGTGGGTAATAGGCTCCTCTCTCACTCTAGTGACAGGATGAGAGAGCAGGGCCTGAAGCTATGCCAGGTGCAAGTTAGTCCATGCTCACAGAAAGAGCAAACAGACACTGGAATGGACTGCTCATGGCAGTGGTGGAGTCTCCATCCCTGAAGGTGTTTGAGGACAGTCTGGATGTGACATTTGGTGCTGTGGTCTAGCTGATGTGGTGATGTTACATCATAGGCTGAGCTTGATTACCTCAGAGGTCTTTTCCAGACTCAATAACTGTGTGGTTCTGTGTGTAAAGCCTTAGAACTTTAAACAGTGAGATGGGATGTTCTAAAAATATGTTTTAAAAATCCTCTCCTGCATGGAGACCACAAAGAGTAATTACAGAAAGTTGATTGAAACCAATTGGTTTGAGAATCAACAGATAGACAAAACTCAAGTGGCAAGGTATAAAAGTTGAATGCTCGGGTAGAATTCAGGGCTTCATCCCAAAGACCCCCAAGAAGAGCACAACAATGACAACAATGTCTTGCTCAAGGTGGTGGAAACCTATGTAAATAGGTTCCAAAAAGTCATTAGCTTAAAGCACCCTATTCCAAGAAATGTAATGGATATGTATGAATTAACCATATACATATCTTCACTTTGAACTGCTAGGCAGGTGTGCATCAGGAGGAAACATTCCCCTACACCTCCAGCACTGCAATAGAGAATCTCTGTTTAATAACACTCCCATGTTATTGATTTTCTTCTTTTCAAGGTTCCATGAAGACTTGGTCTCAAAGCTGTACTAATACCAGGCAGGACTGTAATTTCTCAAGGGTGCCAAGTTCACCTTTGCTTTTGCTCTATTCATTTTGTGGGGAATGCTGGGACATTTAGCTGTTTGTTCAAGTCAGATGCTGGAATAAGATCCAAAGTATAATTTTCACTGTACTTTTTTTTTTGTAGAAAAGGAGGAAAAAAGTAAAATCTGCTTCCATGTTTACTGAGAAAGTGTGTTTTGCCTATAAACACATAGTAATACAAAGACTGAATTGAGAGACCAAATGATGGATCCCACAGTCTGTTATTTAAAGTCTGACTAAATATTCTCTTTATTTTTGCCATCATTAAATCTTAGGGGATGGCAATACCGATGCAAGGGAATGAAAGGCTTTATAAGGCATGTGATCTAAAGACATTAAATTGACATGTTCCTAGGGATTTGTTATATGTTATTCTGATCAGAGTTTCTCTACTTCCCAAACAATCTTTTACATGGATTTGGGAACATTTTCAATGATGATAAATGGCATTAGGGTGCTGTAGCTTCCATTAGCTCCATGTAAGAATGAATGTAAACTAAATAAAACCATGTGTTTTGGTGAGCAGAGCACATGCAAGCAGGAAGAAGCAGTCAGAAGATAATCAACCAAGTCAACAAAACAATAAGCGTCCATTGAATTGTGTCAAAAGCCCCAGACCCTGCCCGAGGGAGCAAAAGCTCCCAGGTGAGGTTCTGTATTGACACAAAGGATGGACTGGAGTGTTCTTAATCTCTCTTCCTGGAAGAGTGAGGGACACAATCACAATGGCTGAACCCAAATAAGCTAATCAAAAGCTAAATTGCCCATCAAGATCTTTGTGCTACCCACAACAAAACTTTTTCTCTCCAGCCTCCTCACACATGTAACACATAACACAATATAAAATCTCAGGCTTTTTGAGCAAGGTAGGAGTTAGTCAGGAGTGAAGCAGGAAACAGTAGGCAGAGAGAAAAACCTCAACCTGACAACAAAATGAATGAAAAAGGGCAACGACTGGTTTTCTCCCTCCTCTTGGACCCCAGAACTCCATTGGTAAGAAACCCACCTCCATGTCTGTATTTGTGTTTGTACCTATGTCACAGGGTGGTATGTCCATCTGTATCCCTTACAGGCACACACTACTTTCTGCAAATTATTGTTATCCCTGACAATCAAATCAGTCTGTGTAGTGTTGCATATGTGAATAAATATTATTTTATAATCTCTGGTGTTGGATTTATATAAACACTCTCACAACTGGTACTCCTATTAGTAAATAAACTCAGCCGCCCCTAACCCCTCAACTTGGAGGAATTCAGCTAGAAGGGCAAGGGGGTTTATTCCTTATGAAATGGTGCTGATCTCTGACAGGACAGAAAACGTGGGGATCAATCATATTCCTTCCCATGGCATATGAATGGGTGCATAGGGCATGCCTTGTGACTTCTCTGGTGAAATTTATGCTGCTGCTGGCAGGCTTTTTTTCTCTCTGCTGGCGGCCAGGTTGTATCTGTTTAGGCATTGTGGATCCAGTGCTCAGGAATTGGGTGAAAACTTTTTCCCCCTTGTCCTTTCCCCTATAATTTGTGTCTTTATTGTCTTTTCATTATATATTTTTCTTCCCTCCAATTCCATGGCCAGTTTCTAGGGATAGAAAAGTAGGGGTAGAGGCTTAATTTTTCTGTTTTCACAAGCTGTTTGTGACATGAGACTAAGTGACATGGAGCTGGACTTGATGATCTTAGAGGTCTTTTCCAGCCTCTAATAATTCTGTGATTCTGTGACAGCACATGCAGCTCTTTTCTTTCTTCTAACTGTTCATGTAGCTCCTGTTAATAAAACTTGTTTTCACTTTACTATAAATCTGTCCTTGGTTTTTCTTCCCTGAAGACCCTGGAAAATCTAAATCAGGGCCATCCAGAGGCATCTGGACAGTCTGGAGGACTGGGCCTGTGCAAAGAACATGAGTTTCAACAAGTCCAGATGCAGAGTGCCACAACTGAGTTGGGGAAATCCCAAGCACAAATCCGTGCTGAGTGGTGAATGTATTGAGATCATACATGAGGAGAAGGACTTGGAGGTGATGGTAGATGTGAAGTTCAACGTGAGCCAGCAATGTGTGAGTGCATCCCAGAAGGCCAACACTATCCTGGGCTTGAACACAATTTAAAGAAGTGTTGGTTTCAAACAAACAGGATTAGAGTGGAGTTAAGTGATATCAAAGAAGTTAGGAAGTTTGTGTTATCACGATGTGAAAGATAGGCATACAGTATGTTTGTGAAGCAACTGTGCAAGTAGCACTTTGAAAACCAATGCATTTATTAAACTATATGGAGTATTCTATTTACATAATAATAATTCAAGTATTTTTGTTGTAAATATATTTGAGATACATTTCATGTTTGTAATTGTCTTAAGTTTATAGTGCTGCATACTGCACCTTTCACAAACACTGCTTTAATCTCTAAGAGACGAAAGTTTAGTTCTCAGCTTCTGTTTCTAGCCCTTTCCTCGTTAATAAACATGTCATTGGCTCTAAATGAAGTTTGACTCTATTGACTCTGAAATTGGCTCTAAATTAAATAGATTTTTAGTCAAAAAGTTATTATTGTTTGTAATAGTGGGAAATAAATTTGTATAGGTAGGATGTTATACTGAGAAAAATATACCGGATACAAATAGAAGCCTCATTTCCAGATCCCGGTCTTTCAATCTTGAACACTGATTTATAGAATTCAGATGATCTAGAGAGAACTCAAGCTGATATGCTACAACATGGCAAAGTGAGTCCCAATGAAATGTCATGTGTTTTTGGACTGATTTTAAGCTGTACCATATCCACAAATGATACAAGTGATTTTTAATCACACAGCCTCTGAAAAACACCTAGACATAGTATGTCATCAATATATATGCCCACAGTAAGTTGCACTTGTATTTTAAGTTTGTTGTAATAATGATAAGAATCTGAATTTGTAGAAAAGATTTTTAAAGAGAAAAAATCACAGAACTATTACATCTGGAAAAGACCTCTGAACTCATCAAGTCCATCCTAGGACCTAACATCAACACATCGACTAGACCACAGCACTAAGGGCCACACCCATTCTGTCCTTCAACACCTCCAGGGATGGGGACTCCACCACTGCCGTGGGCAGTCCACTCCAGAGTCTGATCACCTTTTCTGTGATCCAAACTAATTCTTCTCTGGCATAGTGTCAGGCTCTGCCCTCTCATCCTGCCACTAGTTGCTTGGGAGAAGAGCCTGATCCCCAAGTTTTGATATTTTTTCAGCAATCAGCAGTCAGCACAGATTTTGAAAGTTTGAGGAGAATATGGGCTATTTCAGTGAAAATGTTCAGCTTATAATTTTATAGAAATAACACTGTACAAATTTTACATTATCATGTCAATACATGAGAAACACCACATGGAGAATGTGCTCTGTTATTACATTACAATGAAATACTTCTATTTGTGAGAATTCAAATACTTGTTTGCTAATGGTGAGAACATAAAATATTTTCTGGAACATTCTTCATTAGAGGTTTTATCCACCAAGAACTTGCAGCTCCTTCTGACATCAAAGAATTTAAAATTGCATTCATTCTTTTCAAGCTGTTACCTCAGTTCAACATATTAAGCTGATCTTTAGGACACCAAGTCACAGAATCACAGGATTATTCAGGCTGGAAAAGACCTCTGAGATTATAAAGTCCAGCCTATGACCTAACATCACCACAATGTTAACTTCCTTGTCTGGTTGGTTTTCTTAAGGAAGTTATTTCCTTGTGCTTTTCCTGAACAAGTCTGTGGAGACCCAAGTTTAATTTTCTTTAAGGAATGTCAGTGACTAGACTTTTACATCTGGTATCACCAAAGCAGACTGTGGTAAATACATAATATAAAATTAATTGAAAGGATGTAAAATGTAATGCTGACTGAATTTGGCAGCACCCTGTGAAACTTACAAACAACATATTTGGTCCCATGTGGCTGTAATACGAGATTTAATTCTGAAATCTTTTTATCTAAAAAAAGGTTGCATTTTTAATTAAATTTTTAAAAATACTTCATATAGTGTAAAAGGAAGGCAGACCTCTATGTTTGTTTTAAAAAGATGCAACGTTTCATCGGGAAACAGGTCAAGTTTCTCAGGACAATTTTAGATTTTCTTCTGTGAGATTTAGGAGGATCAAAGATGCTTTATATAACTCCATACTTCTTATAAAAGGAACAAATAAGCAGTTTTATTTTTCAGTATTACTTCAGTCTGTGCAATTTTCTATCTTAACTCTGTTTAGCTTTAACCATTCTTTCATTTTACACATGTAAAGGCATTTACAATAATACAGGAGAGCTGTTAGGTGCTTGGAATGATGCTTGTTTGTTGAGTACAGCAATGTTCTAATACTGTCCCCTGTATCAGACTTACTTTGAAGAAGTACTTTCAGGGTGTTTCCAAAAGCTTCTATTTCTGTCCCAAACACTGTGAACTATGATTCAGTGTGTGTGCATTTTCAGAACTGATATAGCCTTATTGTAGTTATAGTAAACTGAAATAAGATATTCAGTTAGTATAGTTATGAAAATACCTGTCTGGTAAATAGCTCCCTTATTCAGTCCCTAAATGTGTCTATGGTTTGCAGTGTTATGGTTGTATAAGATAGCTTGAGTGTGTCCCATTTTCACCCCATAAATTAAAGCTGGCCAGGTTCAATAGTGACTTCTGTTTATTTTTTTTCTTATTGGAAGTATTTGCTTTTTATATTTGTATGAGGTTTTTTTCCCCCTTTGTAACTGCCAATCCTGTATGCATTTCTCCCTTCCTTTGAAAAACACGCACCCTCTGTTATGTAACTGCGATGTATGCAGTTCCATCTGCAAGTGTTACCACAGTCAATATTCCTTCAAAAATAACTACATCTCAAATATGTATACATTTGATATCTCACAGAATCACAGGATTGTTTGGGGTTGGAAAAGCCCTCTGAGCTCATCCAGCCAAATCCATGACCTAACATCACCCCACTGGCCAGATCAAGGGCACTAAGTGTCACATCCAGTCTTTTCTTAAACACATCCAAGGGATGGCGACTCCACCACCTCCCTCAGCAGTCCATTCCAGTGTCTAACCACCCTTTCTGTGAGGAAGTCTTGGTGCTAGGTGAGCCCTACTCAGCAGTAGCCAAAACACTGTTGTATTATCAACATCCTAGCTACCACTATGAAACAGCACTGTGAGAGATGCTATGGGGAGGATCAACTCCATCCCAGACAAACTCGATACGGGGGGACAATTTGCATTTTGTAGGCCTGAAGTCATTGGTCATGCAAGTGACAGGTGGTGGTGAGAACTGAGAACTGGTGCATTTTAGTTGCACTGGATAGAACTGCAAAGTTTCAAATGTATAGCGCTGTATCCATGATAATTTGCTAGACAACTCTTCTATGCTTCCAAATCTTCAAGTCTTATTTGAACTTATCTGAAAATTGGGGAGTAGGGATGTGGGAAGAAGTGGCTATGAATTTCCTATCAGATTGCATGATCTTGCTAAGTTTTTGCTCTCACATATCATTTTTTATATTATGTGCTGATTAATGGTCTCGCAGGATTTTGTTCTGGTGAATTTTCACAAAGAAAGGGCAATGCAGATAGAAATGAAAATGTCTGCCACAGCAGCTGATGTTGTCCATAAAGAAATGAAACAATTCAGCATAAGATCACTGTACTCAGGAAAAATACGTATTAGCGTTTTTCTACTCTGTTGACCCTTCAAATGAAGGTCTGTGGGCCAATGTTAAACACTTTTGCTTATGTTATAGCTGTCATCTGTAATTTTGAGCAAAGTGTGAAAATTCTTAAGGGAAATCTCCTAATAGGTGGCAGACTTCCAGGCAGATTTCATTGTATTTTCTTCATCTTTAATTCAGTAGGAAGTCTTTTAAGTAGAAAAGGGGGATCACATTCATACTTGTCGCTGGAGACCTGCATTTCGTAAAGTGAGCATCATTTTCAGATTAGCCATGAGCAGCAGATGTGTTGGCATGAAGTTCTTCATCTCAAGTATTGGTCAAACCACTGGCAGACGAGAGAAGGTCCAAGCTGAATAGTACCTTGAAAATCTGTTTCTGCTCGTGTCACCTATTGTACTTTATTTCACAGCAGCTGGTCCATAAAATATTTCCTGTCCATACTGTCCCTCTCTCAGATTGGTTAGAAAGTTATTCCCTGTGTGAATGCACGTGTGTGCATGAATTTATGATGCATTGGATTTCTGAGTACTTTAAAAGAGTCTTTACTAAAAGCATCTGATTATAGCTGCATATATATATATATATATATAAGTAAAAATATAATTATCCAAAGAGTGAAAGAAAACTCATGGCCTGAGATTAAGACATTTTAATAAGTAAAGCAAAAGCTCCACATATAACTAAAACACAATAATTAATGTTATTCCTGTGTCCCAGATGTTTGGCCATTTAGACAAAAGCAAGACTTCATTGTGTGTAATAAGATAAAATGTCATCACTTCAAATGTCCCCTCTTCTTCCTTCTTTCTCCAGCATGCATTGCTGAGCACAAGGTCAAATGGTATGAAATACTGCTTCGGTCAGTTGGGGTCTCATCTTTGTGCCTCCCCAACTTCTTGTTATGATGTGCTGTTACAAACTGAAGAGTCTTTGACTCTGTGTAAACAGTGATCAGCAGTAAAACTAAAAACATTCTTGTGTTATCCAGACTGTTTTGGTCACAGATAAACATCATGATACACAAACTGCTATGAGGAAAATTAATGCTGTGACAGTCCAAACTAGTAGCATTGCGCAGGTGATTTATTCAGCAGATGAAACAGAAGATGAGCACCATGAAGTAACTACCTAAACAAGAAACACAGGGCTACTGCTAGAGGTTCTAATCAGAAAGTTTGAGCCTATTTAATTTGTTTGCAATTCTCTAGCACTGTTCATTCAGAAGAGCAGAAATTCAGGGTGGGTTATTAGTCTTGTTGGCATCAAGAAAACTTCCAGGGTAACTCATCCCTCACTTGTTATATGTTACTCCAGACAGAGTAAATAATAAACAGAAGGAAGGACTACAATTCAGGGATCAGACTGCTACAAAGGACATTTGGGAAAAGTTGGAGACTACTCAACCAGAATTTGTAGCTATCTACTGGAGGAGTTACCAGTTCTGGTAGGCTCTCTGATATCTGACATGACAGAATACTAGTACTTCCATCCAAGACTAATTTTACCTTCACACTCTTTCAGTTAATGTACTGGAAAGGACTAAATTGTAATTTAGATTACAATTTTTACTATTTTAAGAGCTTTATATATATTTTTTGCTACTTTTTTTTTTTTTAGGGGTGTGAGATTTCTTTAACTTTTTGTTTCAGGTTCTTTTTCTGATTCCAGCAGGAGAAGTAATTCCAAAGTCCTTCTAGTGTTTCACTGTGTTTGGGGCTTTTTTTATTGTACCTCCCAGCAGAATTTTCCTAAGAGTGTAAGCCCTGCCTATTCAAGTGGCTGATTTACTGTAGGACTCTGAAGCCGAGGAATTTCTGGCAGCAAGCTAACTTGCAGCAATAAGACCTATTTTTTCCAACACCAGCCCTTCTCACCACATGGACACCACAAAAGCCCCAAAATATATGATCAGCTACAGAAATTACAGACGCTTATCCTGGAAGCTGATTTTGTAAACAACTTTTTCACAGCTCTGTTTTCAGAAATAATGCTGAGTCTGAAACTGTGACATTACCTTAGACTTCCTCCCCATCCCGTTTTGAGCCTCATCCAGCTTCTTCACGTAGACATTTCCCAGATTCAGGAATAAAGGTAGCATAGGAGTCACACTGCCACAAGATAATATTGTAGTAAGGTAGTTTCAGTGTAAGCATGTTGGAATAGTATCACTTGCGAAACAAGTATTAAATGGCATAAGAGCTAGCATTGGCATTCACGTTTGAAGGAAAGATTTCCTTCTGGTCCAAGGCATGCTTACCCCTGAGAGATTTATGTGGGTTTTGTTTTGTCCATTCCAAATGTAAAGAATTTTTGCACTGATCAGTAACAAGGAGGGCACAAACATTATTTCAGATAGCCCACTCTCTTTCTTTAGGAATCATGATGATCTTTTATCAGTGAAAATAAACAAAGGCAATTTTATAAATGAACACCTTCAAGGCACACATGGCATCTCTGCTTGAAGCTCAAGCCACACTATTTCTAATAATAGTAGTTTTTAAAAAGTGCAGCAGACAATTTCCAAGACAAAATTTCTTCAAAGAGAAAACCTCTTTAAGCAATTAATTTCAAGAGCTAATTTTACTGAATTATCAAATTGTGCTACCATATTTAAAATACACTTTCCCATTTACGTGTTAATGGCCTGGCCAATCTAGTCTAGTGAGAGTTGTTTTTGCCTATGGAACCCCCCGGGGGGTTGGAACCAGATGATCTCTGAGGTCTTTTGCAACCTAAGCCATGCTGTGATTCTGTGATTCTAGGGTACGATCTTTAAGGCATGGAAGAGACTATGGATGTAATGTTTCTGGTATTTTGTATCTACTAGTTTCACAGTAAATGTTACAATACTGGAAATACATTCTGGATCTGCAAGAATTAAACCATCTCCTTGTTTCTCTTAAGAGGTGAGAACTGCCATTCCAAACTAAAGCATGAGCGATATTGGTTTGTAGCTAGAGAAAGTGCATAAGAAACAAGAAGGGTACACCCAGTCACTTTTCAGCTATGTACCCACAACCATAAGTTTGTAAACTATTTGCCCAAGTATTTTTATACTGATTCGATCAAGTGTAAGTGATAAAATTTTCCACTACTTATAGGTGAAAATGTACTGATTTTGAATAGATTAAACCTGTGACTTGATAATTCTAACTGTAGTCCTGGGTGCATAAAGTCAATGAATATTTGAAAATAAGGATTGCACCAAGTTTTTTTACTTTGTTTTAATACTGAAGATTTTACTCTAGCCCAGAAATTATTTTACTGTATGTTTCTGATTAATAGATATACATGGAAAACGTCTACCATTCCAAATTGCTAACATAAGAAAACAATTTTTCTTCTAAAGTTAAGTTAGCTAATTCTGAAAAAGTTTTGCTTATTATTTAATTTTGAGTGTGGTAGGATGTGGTATTTTTGTTGTTGTTGATTTCTTTTCCTTGTTTGTTTTCCATTAACTTGCTTTCCAATTGAAAAACTGAATGCCATTCTTGGGGATATGTTCGCAGTATTGTTGGTTGTTGTAGAAATCACCCTGTACTAAAAGTGATTTACAAAGTTAGCATTTCAGAAAATAACTAATGAAACACCAAAGCCAAGTACCAAATCATGGCTGATGCAACACATGGAGCTTTATACGACTACAGTCAACTTGGGTTGTAAAGTTACAATAGAGTAGTTTCTAGGAAACTGTTGTGGTTTGAGCTGGGCAGGGTTAAGGCAGCAGGGGTGGCAACCAACATGGTCCTGTAAGAGGTTTCAATAAAAAGAAAACATTTCTCCCAGCTTGGGGCAGAACCTCCCTCTTTCTCAAGCAATTAACACTTCTGTGGATGAATGAATTTAGAAAGGAAAATGAGTTTTCCTAGGCTTTGGGTCTTGATTCATTTTGTAGGGTTTTTTTCCTGGGAGCGCCTAGTTGTATTTTGGGAAATCAGTGGGGGAAGAAGACAGAGGCACTACAGCTCAGCTCTATTGAAAAGGAAGGAGGGGAAGTGTTCTTGGACAGATCTCACTTCAGAACATGGTGAAGATCATAGTGAACAGAGGGAGTCATACGCAACTGCTGAAAGTTAGTGTGGAGAAGGGGTGTCAGTGGCAGCAGCAGCGACGTCAGGATATGAAGAGTTGCGAAAATGAATACTGTTATGGTAGAGCACTTGTCTGGACCATAGCCTACAGGAGCACCCCCATGCTGCTTGGAGAAGTGACTGAGGGATTGTCTCCATGAGGGTGCATCACCATGTTGGCACCTGGAGGGACTGTCAGAGTTTTTCCCATGAAGGAATGGAGACTGTAGAGCTGGAGTCTGAAAGGTGCTTATCAGGTGGTAATCTTTCCCTCTCTTTTTTGTGGGTGCTTTGTGTTGGATGATGGGATTTTGTTTACTCTGGGAAATGGAGGTTTATGTATGTTCCAGAGTTGGTTAGCATGGACAAACTCTTATATAGTTCTTAAAGAATCTCCCTAGAACAGAAACCTACCTATTGAGATAGGAAATCAGGAGGAGCTAGACATTACTGCAGAGTAGCGTACCTTAGTGCCATTCACTATAACCATCCTCAACCCCTATTGACACATTGCGTGCTCATGTCAGACTGGGCTTCATGCAGCAACGAAGCTGTAGAGCCATAAATTGATAATCACCATAGAATAATTTAATCTGGAAAAGACCCTTAAGATCATGAAGCCCAACTGTTCATCTAACATTGACAAGTCCATCACTAAATGATATTCTTCAGTGTTACATCTACATGTGTTTTAAATATCCTCAGTGCTGATGCTCCATGACATTTCTGGGCTGCCTGTTCCATTGCTTGACAATTCTTTTTGATGAAGAATTTTTTTCAGCTATCCAATCTAACCCTCACCTGGATCAGCTTGAGGCTATTTCCTCTTGCCCATATTCTGTAGCTACCTATCTATCTATCTATCCAAACAACACTGGAAAGAAAGCATGCTATATACTACAAATGATTGACATTTTATTTTGAAATAACTAAATGCAGTCTAATACAGCTTACATATTTCCAGACTGATGTGGACATCTGCTGCATATTTTGAGTATTAAACATTGAGTTTGCCAACTTTATTTTACAGTGTTAGTCTGAAGGCCCAAAATTGAAAATTTTTTCTTGAGTATTGAATCCTGTAAGACTGTTTCAGAAGCCCTGTGGATAGACCTCTTCAAAGGATCTGGCCTCTAGTGTGTTAATTTTGTTTGGCTGAGAGAAGTAAAATATTCTGGCTTCCTCAATGCACTTTTAAATACTTCTAGTACTTAACTTTTCACATTTCAGTATTTTTTTACTAGATCCTGTCTCTAGAGAATGATAATTTGCTTTGTGTGGACTAATTATGAGCTTAATGCCAAGAATGCACTCCACCACATTCAACAATTTTAATTTGATAAGAGTGAAGGCCTGAGTTCTTTCTTAAGATCTTCATCACACCTGCTAGACAAACGCCCAGACTTTGAACTAAGTACTCTAGCTATAGACTTCCCGAGAATATGTGGTGCACAGAAGTAGCTGGCTGATAGTGACAGTTAACATCTTTGCCTCAAGTATGTAAAGCACTGGGGAGGAAGGGGAAATGCTTATATGAGTCTCTCTTAATCCAGTTTCTCTCCTCATCGTGAAGAGTAAACAGGCAAATAATGAATTGCAAAAGGCCAGTAAGTCAGAGCTTGTTGTATGCAGTTGTACCTCCAGAGTTTTGAACTGTTGCTGTGGCTGATTTATGTTTATGAACTGTTCTTTGAAGAAACACTGATTAGGGACATTGGTAAAGTTGCTTCAGAGCCCCTGGCCTAGAAATATGTCAAAAGGTTCTAAAAAAGCAGTGATTTTCAACCAGCTGTGCAGTGCCCCATGAACTATTCTTGGCAGTGTTCCTGCTGGCTTTTAAGTCTATAATGCTTGCCTTCACAGCTTATTTCTCTTTTATTGGATCATGGATAACAAAGCTGTGCTCATTCTTGCTGGTTTTTTTTTGCAGCCTACTGTATTGGGAATTGTCACAGTATTAGGAATTATATTTTTCCCCTACTGATGCCTCAGAGATAACTTAAAAATCACAATAATGTGGTGTCTCATTTGAGCAATGAAGTTGTGAGTGAAGTTGTGAGTGATTTTCAACTTCTATGTTTGTAAAGTGCATTTACTGCTAGAAAAATGACTAAGTCTTGTATGTAGAAAATTAGAAGTATTCAAAGAAATCAAACTGAAATAGAAAATAAAAAGAATATTTTCAAGCAATTATACACCCAACATCTGAAAAGCTGGTTTTCACTTATGTAAGGTAGCTTAGTTTAACTGGCAAGAAAAAATGAATGAATAGTAAAAAAGAAGAGAGATTAGAATATCCGAATTCCTCACTAAGGATTATAATTTCCCTGATCAAAGTTTTCTTTTCCTATGGAGATAGTACTTAAATATTTATATGCCATAGTGTTATATGCAAAGCATCTCAATTACTTTTCATTTCATGTAATGAAAGCTCTGATGCTTTTTGGTCCACCTCAGAGCTTCTATTGTACTGGATTCATTAAAAGAAGCTGTAGAGCAGATAGCCTTTATTCTACAAGTCTAATAAATGCTATAGACAAAAATGCAGGAGAACAGAGAGTTAGAATGGAGCTTGAGTTCTGATGGGTTGGGCTTTTTTTGCTTATTTTTCAATTATTATAATTGTGAAAAACCTTACACTTCATGTTAAAGATGTGTAGACCCAGCTGTATTTACAGAAATTACTGGGGGACCTAAGTGGTACTATTGCATCCTTACTGCATTGGAAATCTTCACAGAACTCAATTTATTGCTATGTTGCATAACCAATTGATGCATTTATGCATTTACTGATTCCAAAATTCAACTTGTACTAGGAAAAATGTGCTGGAATGAAAGTTCCTTAAAGGGCAGCATAGATTCTCTTCTAAGAAATATGGACATAGGAAAATTGCCCCTTCTTAATCATAAAAAGAATTTTACATGCTTCTTATGAGGGATTTGTGCAGTATTCTTATGTTCAAACAGATAATGTGGTCACATTTCTCAAGTCAAAATCTAATTTAATTCAGAAAGAAACTGAAAAGAGAAGGCCTTTCATTGCTTGGCATCTGGACCCTGTGATTACCTTCCAAAGAGGAGAAGCAGACTGAAATTGTGTAAATTAAACTGCTTCAAAATAGTGTGAGACAGATTTTTGTCAAACAAGAATAAAACATTCTTACAAATAATGTTTGAGCCTATCTTGGTGTTTTGGGAGTCCTTTTTAATAGTAATAGTCTCATGAAAAAAAATAAGCAAAGCTATTTCTATTATACATTTATTTTTATTATATATTGAGAAAAGAGAAAGGAATGAAATATGAAATGTGGAACATAAATACTTGGTATGCTTCACTTTATCATGATTTTCAGTGTCGTGTTGTTCAGCACATGCTCTTTTGTAATGTCAGATTATATTTTAGAAGACTTATAATTTTGGGTTTATAATCAGAATTGGAAGATAATTTAATTGTTTGAGTAGTTATCATTTGGAAGGAAGATGAAGGTACAAACTGTGGAAACCTGGTTTCACAGAATCACAAAAACACAGAATTATTGAGGCTGGAAAAGACCTATGAGATCACCAAGCCCAGTCAGCGATCTAACGTCACCACACTGGACAGACCATGGCACTAAGTGCCACATCTAGTCTGCCCTTAAAACACCTCTAGAGATAGGGACTCCACCGCTGCTCTGGGTAGTCCATTCCAGAGTCTGTGAGGATAGGCTTCCTAACATCCAACCTAACCCAACCCTGACACAGCTTCAGGCCCTGTTGTCAAGCCCTGCCCTCTCATCCTGTTATTAGCCTGAGAGAGGAGGCTGACACCCACCTGACTAGAACCTCCCTTCACGTAATTGTAGAAAGGGAGAAGTTCCCCTGTGAGTATCCTCTTCTCCAGGCTAAACACTCACAGCTTCCTCAGCCTCTCCTCATCAGACCTTCCCTCCAGTCCTTTCCCCAGCCTTTGCTTCATCTGGACCCTCTCCAGTGACTCAATCACGTTCTTGAAGTGAGGAGCCCAGGAACTGTACCCAATACTCTGGGTGAGACCTCAACCGTGCCTAGTACAGGGGGAAAATTACATTCCTAGTTCTGCTGGCCATACTTTCCTTGGAAAGGATTGCTCCTGAACATATATCTGTTTAAATAAATATATACGTATGAAAGAGTGATCCAGCCCACTTGAACAGCTCAGGGGTGTTGGACTAGACAAAGGTTCCTTTCAAATCCTACCATTCTCTGATTCTCTGATGTTGGTATCCATTATGTGGTGCATAATCTACCTCAATACTAAATGTGCATCATCCTACTGGTCTAAGGAGCAGAAAGTCCTTAATTAGCACTCAGTACTGGGTTTGTCCATGGCAGTTGTTACTTCCTTTCTTCTGCCATTGCTGTCCTTGCTTTTTTTCAAGGCATGGATGGGTAAAGAAAATAACAAATAAACAAAATAATAAAAAAAAAAGGCATCAATGTGAAACCTGATAGCTTTGTTAGGATCTGATTTATTGTTTTGAGAGGAAGAGCAAAAAAGAGAGGGGAATTTCACAGGGTAGGCTGTGAAGTGTAAAATTTGAACTTGCGTTTTGTTGGGTTTTTTTATTTGAACAGTCAAAGAATGTTACCCACCATTGCAATATGAAATAGACTTAATTTTTCTCTTTTTTGACTTTTCTCTTTATAAAAACTGGTAAACTGGTGCTTAAGGATGTGGTTGGTGATGGGCATGGTGGTTAGTTTAATGACTGGACTTGATGGTCTTAAAGGTCCTGTCTTCTTCTGAAATTATTCCCATCAAGACACAAAAAGATGTACAAAGTGAAAAAGTAAAGATACCTCTGCTGGACTACTTCTTTCTTTAATTTGACTTCATTTGGTCCATTTCTATGATAAGAAATAAAGTTCTTTAGTCTTCTTTTTCTCTGTACCACTCCACCCCAATACATCTGTCTGTTGTTTCACCTGTGTAGGACAGACTATCACCCAAGGACTCATCTCAAAGTACAAGATGAGGCCTCACTCAGTCCATGAGCTATCATATATCCAAATATCACTTTGATACTCTAAATATACACAGTATACATATACACTGTGTATATGTTGGGCTAACCCAACTGTCAATTCTTGGTATTTATAGCATAGGTAGTTTTGGTAAGCATATTGTTGATGTATTAAGTTAATTTGAATGCAGCAATCTACAACAGTAATTTGTAGTTTGCTTTTTACATCACTAATCCAAATTTGTTTGGGATATTCTCTAGAATTATAAATATGATCACTAGAGAAAAATTGATAAAAGTTAAATTAAAATTGAGTAATTATTTCTAACAGTAAGTGAAAAGTTCAAACAGTTTTCCAATATTTAGTGTGAAGATGATGCATAATAGTATCTGGAAACCCTGTGGAAATGCATGTGTAGCTATTCTCTTCTATTACGAAGTGCTGTCTTTGAATAAGATGTTCCATAGCAAGTTCATAAGGAGTGTTATCCTATTCATCTACTATATGCCTCCTCTTGGTGATAAATGACAGTATGTTCATCATAATGCACCAATTTTATGTGTTGCCTTAATGGCCAAGGCTGCTCAAACTGGAGTGCTCTCCATTTTGCTACTTCCACCCAGGAAAATGAGAAGGACTGATTCTTTGCTATGTGCTTTGAATTGAAACCTCATTGGGTTAACAAGGTTACCATTCCAACCCAACTGTCAATCTCAGTCCCTTGGAATCTCTGGTTTCACAGCTCAACTCATAGCTTATTAAGCCATTTCAACAGTCCAGCAGTACCAGATGTTTAGTTGAAATCTTTAAAATCTTTATGCTGTGCAACTTTCATTACATTTTATCTGTTTCCCTACATTTCTTCTTAATATCACTGCCCTCTAACAGAATACATTGCTCTAAGAATGATTAGAAATATCCTTTACTCTCCCCACTGCAACCAATTGACCTCCAAACAGCAACAAGAGAGATCTGGAAAATAACCTCTCTCAAATTTAAACTCTTATTGTAAGTCTGAGTTCTTTCTGGAGCTGGGAGTCACAGTAAAAGGTCAGTGCATTGATACCAGGTATATTAGTGAAGTCTACCTCATGTTAGCCCAAAACCTATAGTGCTTGAGGTAAAAGAAGTGATAAAACGGCTAAGAAAACTTTCCTATCCGTATACTCGTTATGTGGGAACGATGCTTTTGTGATGATACAGAGAAGTAAAGTAGTTATTCAGAGATTCATTTTTGGTCTAACAATCAATTAATGACCCCAGGTCACACAACTCTATTTTTTAATACCTCCTTATCTCTAAGCAGCTTAGGATAGTGATGGCTTCTTGGACTTTTTCTTTCCTTTTTAAAAAAAAAATGTCAAGTGTCAAGGAAATTTATATTTCAGAATTGAAAAAGCTCTGCTTCTTCTGCAAGAACAGGAATGTTTTGATTAATTTTTATATCTTTTCATTGGTAACAGAGCAAATTTTTGTGTGTATAGAAATATGTCTAAAATGTTTTCATCAACTGGGCAAATAATTTACTATGCAGGTATTAATCAGGGCTGCTGTTTGCCTTCAGTAGGAGGTGTTAGCAGAAAAACACTTTTGTTCAGCATAAGATTTGGGGCATTTTGGCGTCGAACATTTATTTTGTCCTTGCAAGATATTATAGACTACATCTGGTGATATTTCCATTGTGTGACTCTTATGTTTGTCTAATTCTGAATGTTTACAGAAGTTTAATAATAATGACAAATAAATAAAAGGTTTGTTTTGAATAACAAGTAGTTAAGCATGAACCTGAATTCAAACTCTGTCTAATTATGCAAAGTGAGTGAAATCCAATAAGTAAATGAGCAAATACATTTATTATGTCAATATCTATAACTTTATCAGTTTTCATTTTGTATAGATTATTCCAAAATATTTTCTATGGACTTCTGGTGTTCCAATTAGGTATCTAAACATACAGTTCCCCATCTGTCTGTGACTGTAAGGTTTAACCTTGTTGTTAGGGGTTTTGTTATTTCTGCCATTAAATTTTTTGTGGATTTTTTGAAGTTTTTTTTGGTTTTTTTTTGTTTTTTTGTTGTTTTTCCCCTAAAGAGGAAGTCTAAGACCATCCTCTAGATGTCTTGTCAGGTAAGATGAAACAGATGCCTACTTCCATACAGCTTTCCTTGTGGAGATCATTGTGAAAACATTTTTCTGGTTCTAAAAGGATAAATTTCATTACAAGGGCTGCAGTTTAACAGATTCCTCTTAACATAAATATATTTAGATTTATAAAGTTGCAGACAGTAACCCTAAGTATTGATACTGTACTTAGAAGTAAAACTTGAAAGAAGGTACAAATCTGTAGTGCTAAGAACTGAAGTTGACACATAGAAGATAGCTTTTTTTTCTGTGAGAGACTGCTACTGTCCAGATTCTCATGTGGGTGTGTGGAGGAAATTCTCTCCTGGCTTGCTTTCCCCAGAGGAAAGCAACCTTGAGAGAGAGTCTGGATTAAGTGGCAACAGGTGTTTTGCCTCAGGAAGGAAACTGATGAAGCAAAACCACAGTATAAGAGACAGGTTGCTTGCAGAGGCCCACCCAGGAAGTGGTAGAGTTATGCTGTCTCTCTTGATAGGATTCCAACTCTCTCAAGACAGGGCTGTACCAATAATGGATCTAACCCAGTGGACTTTAATGAATGGTAGATTTAGATTGGTTTTTCTTTTATTATGGACTTTGTCATTACCTTTGGGTTTTTTTTTCAGGATATTTCTTCTGAGAGGTAGCCTCCTTTGCCTATATGGTGATGAGTTGTGCAATGAATTGTGTAAACTTATACTATGCAGAATCCGATAATTATAAACTGCTTTCTGCTCATAGCTGTGCATCTTGGGCTGTATTACAGCCTTGTCAAAACAAATGCCCACTTTTAGTATAAATAACTTTTATGTTTTGTGGAGGTATTTGCATTGACTCTGTTCATAGTATCATCATCTGATATTTTAAAATGCAAATTTGAATGTATGTGATGATTGAAATAGAGTCCTTACTGGAATTTTACTTTTCCTCTTCCAGACTTGCACTTCACACAACAGCAGGCAGTATCAACAGAACATAACCTATAATGCAGTGACTGAATCAGATCTCAATTTTGCTCTGTTTGATAGAATCAGCTAATTGTTTTTCTGTGGTGTCATTTTATTTGATTTATCTGACTAGAATTATGGAATTATAAAATTATAAAAAGTATAGTGTTTTGAAAGATACTATTGCTAAATATTTTAAAAGTCATTTAATATTTATTGTGTAGTTCTGTTTCCTTTCAAAAGAAGAGAGCAAGATGTTACCCATTTTCATCTGAACTTAGACCAAAAGTCCCTTCCAAAACATCACTGTCAGCATTTCCAACCACTGCATGCCAACCATATCTGAAGCAAAACCTGGTCAGTATAGGACAAAGCTGTAATGTTTATTGCATTTGGGCAGCTTCACAGAGTCAGTTAGTCCCTACTTGATGAAATGTATATATTCTCCTTCTTCTACCCCTTAAAGCAATTTTCTCAAGGAATCAAACTTGGGACGTGATATAGCTGAAGTGATAGGTGAAGGATTCAAGATAGATAGGTCAAAGACCTTTGGAAATGAGAACCAGACTATGAATAGAAGCTGATATTTAATGAGCCAGTTGGATAATAAGAATAGTACAGGTGTCTCTTGTTTTGGCTTTGAAGACTTAAAACCAGCCAAATGATTTTCCAGTCAACTAACATTGCCTCTTAATTGAGTGTATCTCTAGTGTACTTAGTGTAGGATGGATAGTTATAGGTATTTGATCTGAAGTGACATAGCTGTTTCAGTAGCCTTGGTGTTAATGTTGACTTGCACAATGGCATTTGCTGATAGGTGATACAACCTCTTAAAATGTAAAGCTATATTAGAGTGCAAGATTAAATTTAAAAGAATAAATTTTACATTTAGAGAATGAGAGCAACAGCATGCTACTATTTTTATTAACTTCTTAATGATTATATTCTTTTTCCTTTGAGTATTGCATTTTATCCTGGGTTAAAAAAACAAATGAAAAGGCAGCAAGGCCTCAAGAGGTCTTGGATAAAATCTATCGAGCAAGAGAAAAAGGCTTGAGGAAACAAGGGTTTACTAAACCTATATCAAAGAACAAAAAGAAGAAAAGGCCCAAACAGGTGACACAAACTAAACAAACTCCATCACAGTGTCATCACACACATTCTGAGAAAAGGAAATGTGCAAAGCATTCTGCAATTGTTTTTTTCTTTTAAGCTGTGTCCACAGGGAAGAGGGACACACACAAAGAACAAGGGGGACCTACCCCTAGGACACTTCCAATTCCTGACACTCTGCCAAAGGTTTAAGAGTTGCAAGTCTTCAGCTTCTTGCATGGTCAGTTCAACCAAGCTGAAACACCCTTCTGGACTCCGTTCTCCCACTTACTCAAATATTCCCAGTCTCTTTCTCAGTGGCAAGTTATGACAACAGTTTCCCTTCCTGCTGTTTCATAAATCAAGACGGCGGTGTCTTCATGGATGGCTGTATGGATGGCTGTGTAGTGAGCACTAAACAGTGGCTGTGGCAGCAAACTAGCATGGACCTTCACCCTCCTTCAGGGTCTTAGGCTTTCAGGGCCTAGCTTCTTTGTTAGCTCACCACTCCAGTGACTTCAGGCTTGTGATGAAGCAAGCCCAAAGGAGGCCACAAGGATGATCAGATGGCAGCACACCTCCCAAGAAGATGGGCTGAAGAATTTGGAGCCTGGAGAAGAGAAAGTTCTGGAATGGCCTAATATGAGCTTTTCAGTACATGAAGAGGGTCTACAGGAAACCTGGAGAGGGACTTCTTATGAGGGACTCTAGTGGCAGGGCAAGGAGGAAAGGTTTCAAACAAAAGGTGGGCAGATTTAGATTACATCTTGGGAAAAAAATGTCCTTGGGACATAGGAACAGGTTGCCCATGAAGATTGTGGATGTCCCCTCCCTGGAAGAGTCCAAGGCCAGGTTGAATGGAGCTCTGGGCAACCTGGTGTAGTGAGAGATATCCCTGCCCATACCAGCAGGGGTTGGAATTAGATGATCTCTTAAGTTATCTTCCAGCCTAAGCCATTCTACAATTCTATGATCAATGAAGGTCTGAATCGGTCCTGGGTTGGTGCCTGCAATCCAAACACACCCACCAGCTCTCTCAGAGAAGTCAACAACCAGTGAAGCAGCTTTGCTAAAGGAAAGAATTTACTGAACTCATAAGCAAGAAAGAAAAGGCAAAAAACTCAAATAAGTAAAAAACAAAAGTACAAACTAGAAACTGTATCACAATGCTTCATGGAGAAGTCTTTCTTCCAACCATTTTGCAGGCATCAGGTTCCTCAGCACATCTTGAAACCATGCATTGACTTCTCCTCTCCCACTCACCTCAGGGATTCTTCACAGTGACTATGCCCAGCAGATCATAGTCATGATATTCAAGGCAGCAGCAGTATCTCAGATGCAGGAACATACACTTCAGAACCCCAGTCTCTTTCTTTTTGCCAAAGGTTTAAGAGATCAGTCCCATCTGCCCTTTTTAGCACAAGACCTCTGGCCAAGCAGAAGGAACCTTGAGAAGCCCACTTCAGGACTTCTTCTCTCCCACTTGCTCAAGTGTTTCCCAGTTCCTCAGTGGCAAAGCTGAGATACAGCATTTGTGTCAGCCCCATGGCCCCAGTCCTGTGGGGACATGCCCAAGGTGAGAACAAAGGCAACATATCGATGGTCATGTGGGACCATGCTTGTCGTGACAAACATGGTATGGCTGCCATGGCTGAGAGGTCCACTCCAGGGCCCTGTCTCTCTCTCTTTATTCCTTCACCCAAGTGGTTACAGTTCCAAAGGAGGGAAAGGGTTAAGAGCTCACCACCTCTTTGACATCTTCAAAGATGGTCGAGTTGCAAGGACAACAGTGTGGAGGGGCAGCAGCTCCTGGTGCTTCAGGGTCTCACTGCTGGGCAGAGCTAGGTCCTGCTGGACCAGACCACGCTCATTGCTGTTTGTAGCAATCAGCACTGCTCTGGAGACGGGAACCAGCAATGGCTTGGTTTGGCTATGGGGAAGAGCTGGTCCAACTGTTTTTGAATTGCACACCATGTCTCCAGTGGCAGTGGCTACCTGCTGTAGCTCAGTGATTTGGCTGGACGAGTAGGAGCCAGGAGCAGGGGTGGCAGCAGTTCAGGGGCTCAACTCATTCCGCATTCCAGCCTTGGGGAACTGGGCTAGGTCTGGCCACCACAGTGGAACTGCACCAGTCGCTTTGCAGACAGGGCTTGCCCCCCGTCTAAGGGGGAGCACAGTTGCACTGTGCCAGGTAGGGGCCAGAGGCAAGGCTTCAGCGACCAGGCTGGGCCTTCCCCCCAGGGTGGAGGCTTAGCTCGGCAGGGCCTCACCACAGCTCTCCAGCTTCCAAGAGACAGAAGAAATATATGGGGAAGTCCACTGACTTTTATAGTCTCTGCCCACCAATCCACATCTGGGGTCAGATCACTGCCCCAGGAACTGATGGGAGAAACTATCTTTAGTTTAAAATAAAATGCGCTTTTGGTATAAAAGCACAAAATCCATCACCTGAAAATTCAGCCAATTTTCAAACCATGACACTGTAAATCTTGCCAGCGTCTAGGAATACGTTTAATTGGGTTGCACAGGCATGTAGATGAGATTATATTCTGATTTTGCCAGCCAATTGAGATGCTAGGTCTTCATCTGTAAAGGTAAGGCTGAAAGAGAAGCAACAGTTCAATTAACGCCTAGTCTGGACATGAACAGTATCTGAGTTATTAAGAATTAAGGCAATAATATATACACTGTGCTGTATTGGCTTGATGAATGTTCTTAAATCATGAACGAAGAACTTATGCAAGGCTAGTGATTCAAAACTTTATTCGAAAGAAAAATGTAAGAAAGGCATTTGATTTAATAGTGCCTGAGACAAAAGTCACTTTCCAATGAATATTGTGTTAAATTCAGAGCTTTCCTAGTCTGGGAAATTGACAAACTTCCTCAGAGATTGCTTTGCCACGACTGATCATAAGCATTTGCACAGCTGCCCAAAACTTTTAGCATCTGGGCACAACTGTGGAACCACATCTGGAGTAAAGCTAAGTGGTGATGCATGACAGTACCTTCAGAAAAAAATGGTGAAACCTACTCCTCTCAGCTAGGAGTATCAGAGCTGTTGAATACCTGCTGTCAGAAGGGATGGAAAAACAGAGGACTTTCTGTCATCTCTTTAGCAGATGTATGAGATATTATAATATTCTGATAGACAGAATACATAATTAGCTAAATAAAGCCTAATCTGCTAAATGAGTCAAAGCCAAAGGAAATAATCTAATTCCAGTGACTCAGAAAAGAAAAGCTCATTTGATTTAACACATACAGTCAAAGTTGGGAATTTGAGTCTTCTTTCACAGGCCATCTTCATTTATAACAGACTACATGCTTTCTTAAGGAGATACTTGTTTCTTAAAAAAATTACTAGATGATTATAATGGTTTTTAATTGCAGAGATAAGTAAGCTCCAAAAACAACAGTATGGTTTGGTGTATTGTTTGGTGTGCAGTTCCCTGCTGAATACCTCAAAATTTAGGAGATTATAAAAATGTAAAATTCTAAAGGGAACTTGAATCTCACATCTATGAAATATATAATTATATATATTTCATGAGACTTTTTTGATTAGGTTGACATTAAGCTATTGTTTGAAACGGACTTTATAAGGTAAAATTGAGATGTTGGTTATGAGAAGGAATGTATAATTTATAAACTCTACTTAATAAAGCATATGTTAAGCTCAGGTCTGTGTGGAAACGTCCTTTAAGGTTATTTATAGTTTGATTTATTATATTAGAGTTCTTCTTAATAATAGAGTTATCTTACTGCTGAAGTTGAACCTATCAGTCAAGATTACAGAGGACATTTTACATGTCTGAAGGAAGATGACAAGGCAGAGCTAGGAATCTGTGGTAAGTACCAAAGTTAGGAAAACAATCAATACTATTGAACTACAGTGTTTTCTTAACTTACATTTTCCAAGCCACTTGGGTCTGAAGATATGTTTTATGTTTTTCCAAATCAGAATTGCCAGTCAGACCTAAATGACCAGCTGCCTCCATGGGGTTTTTCATATGGATTTCAAAACCAAGATACTAAGGCAGCCAAAAGAAGGTGACGGAAAGTCTCCAGTAATTTTAGGCTCCAAATCCAGTAATGAAGAGCTCATACTTTTTCATTGAGTGTCCTGGTTTTATTTCTGGGGTCTTCAACACATGAAAAGCCCTAGGACTAATTTATGGTAAATAAACATTATAATAAGTTTTATTAACAAAGAACAACAGTTAGAACAAAAGAAACAGCAAATGCCAAAAAAGCAACTAAGACAGACCAAACCCAAACCCCACCTTTGCCTCCCCTTTCTCTCTCCTTAACAACTGAGAGGGAAAAGAAGGAAGAAGAAAAAAAATGAGTATAGGGTTAAAAAGATGCTAAGATTGAACTATGAATGAGGGACATACGCAGTAAAATGCAGGGTAGGAAAGTTAGGAGCTGTCAGGGAAAGGATGAAGGGGGAAAATCTTTTCACCAAGACCAAGTAGCAGGAGAAAGTAACATCCAGCAGCACCCACAGTGATGGGCCCAGGATGACAGAGAAAGTTCAGCTCTCTCGTGCAATTTATAGTGCCATGGAGAAGGAATATCAGCTGGTTCTCATGTGGTCATTTGATGGGATCTGGTTCATTACGCTGTGGTGTCATGTTATAGGTCAGGCATTAACCCATGACATTCAGGGAGAGGCAAAGAATGATGATATATGACCTGGGTAACTGTTTCCAAGCAAGCATTGAGATTGCCTCTCCCTACAAGCTTAGGTTATTGTATGTGCCATGCTTCAGAATCTATTTCATTGTCAAAAGTTTGGATACCTATAGAGAATTACTGAGCTTCCATAACTCTTCTTCTGCAGGAATCATTTCAGAGTTAGTAAGTTGAGGAAAAGAGAACTTAAAATTCGTATTTTCAAAAGTATATGGTCACTATCATTTAATCCATGGTGTCAGACTTTAATGTCTTCATACATTTATCTAAATAATTCTTCTCATTTTACATGTAAAGTGTCTGGTAGATCTAATTCATGTTGTCATGTAAGGCCTGTTCTCAGCCATGATGTAATATTTGCTCTCAATCAAAAAGTATTAGGGTCAGAAAAGAAAATAAGAAGGGTCAGGAAAAAATGGAGGGGTAGAGAGATTTGAAAGTACTGTAATCAAAAGAATGAGAAGGAAGTCAGGAGATGAGATCTGAAAAGCAGTCCACAGTATTGCTCACATTTTGGAGAACACAGGAGGAATATAGTTGAAGCTTCCAGCAAATCCACTGCAGTTGTTCTTCTCTCAGTTCTTTTGTTTTGAAATGAAGATCAAGTACTGCCAATTCAGAAGGTGGTGTCATGCTGTAAGAATAAGAAGAAAATTTAAGATCAAGATTATTTTTGATTGATTGATTATTGGTTGATTGCACAAGAAAAAGGGCTTCTTGTTGGTTGGTTTTGGGGGTTTTTTTTGGAGTTGTTTCATGAGTGGATTTTTTTTCATGGCTTAATTATGAAATTAATGCTTTTCCAGAAGGAATATCTAAAGGGAGCAATGCAGTTTTTCAGTTGTTTGTCTAGTGCACAGAAAAAATTCCTTTTACATTAAAGTTTTATCAGGCAGAATCATTTCTCTTCTGCACTGCTTTTAACTGGTATATATGCTATTCTGGCAATAGAGTCTCAACACAGAACTCTCATATTGTTTCAGTAAGGTCAGATGCATGAATCACAGAATCACAGAGTGGACCAGACGTAAAGTGGGATGTAAAGTGGAATATCTCCATGGCATTAGCAAAACCTGAAATTCTTGTGGCCTAGGAGTTATGATATAATCAGCAGAAACTACCACTAATGCTTCATTCTCTATCAGTTTTCTCTCCATTCAGTCCTTTTTCTGCCTCTCCTCTCATGTTTATGCTTTGTTTCATCACCCCACACAAACCACAAATTACTTGCTGATTTGGATGTAATGAGCTTCTCACAATTTCTGTGTTGTCTTCATAAAAGAAGCGTGCTCCTTGACCCAAAAAATCCCAATAATCCTTACCTTTTGTACTTCTTCATGATCACCCTCCTTTTGTAGTGAATTTGGTAGTGAATGGGCTGGATTTGGCATAATTCCTCTTTTTAAATGATCTATTTATTTGACAGCAAACTATGAATGAAGAAAGGCTGCTTGAAGGGTGTATGTTGACCAAGAGGTCTGATAATTATGAGCGATTTTAAGAACTGCAATGAATCCATTAACCATTTCTAGTATTTCTAAACCAATTCATTAGGTAAAAATATTCAATAATAAAAAAAAATAATCTACAGACTATATGCAGAATCTACTATTGCTATTAGTTTCTGAAATCACTAAAGGAATCAATACTGTATTTGATGTTTTCTTTTCAGCTAATACAGTCCTGTTGTGCTAGTCCTGGCACTTGTATCCAACAATATCTTCTATTATTAGAAATTATATTTTGTAGATATTAACTCTTCCTCAGATTTACAGTGTTATAATTCTGTAAGCAGTTAAATCTTGCCTTTTCTATACAAGTACTGAAATAATTTCAGCGTTATGCTTGCAGGTTCTAGTGAAAAAAGAGCTTAACGTAGGATGCTATTTAATAAAACACCAGCAAAAGGAATTTAAATTTAGTGAGAAAACATATTTAAATGATTAGTGTCACTTTTAAGTTTGCTTTTTACTCCAGGTTAAAAGATCACTTCTGTTGCTTTTTGCAATTTATTGACTTCCCTTAACCTCACTATTATCACTTAATACCGAATGCATGATATAAATGAACTATTTGGCAAGTGACTTATGACATCCCAAGTCTTACTTAAATCCTACTGAAACTGGATAAGACCCATGTAAGAAAGATTTGCAGAAGTTCTTCTTGAGGCTGGCACATTAGGTATTCCTAATTTCATTAGGAATTTCTCTCTTGTAACTCAAGAAGTAATTGTGTTATCATAGAGCAGTAGACCATCATAATCAGAATATATTATTCGTTGGGGTTTTTTAGGCTACAAATGCTTCAAGCAAGGCTTCATTCCTGAGACTACAAAACAGTCATAATTTTGAGATCCAAAGTTATGATACAGTGCTGGTGTAAAATTATATATGTTAATATATATATAAATTAAGATATACTTAAGTATATATTAATATCATAGTATTATAAAACAAAATGTCAGTTAAAACAGCGATATTAAAATAAACTCAAGAAGAACAGTAATTTAGTACATGATCCATTTCATTATGTAGTAGCTGACCAGTATTGTGCCAGTATTTGCTTATAGAGTGAAAACTGAGGAACGGGGAGGTACTGGAAAGACACGAAACAAATAAAGGAACCACAGAAAAGGAGACATTCCAAGAGCTTAATAACACTACAGGAAAAATGACAGGGATGGGTTTATAAATCTTCAAACCACAAGCTGAAGGAATTATTCCAAGGAACCTTAGGTAGCAATGTTGTGCATTGGATCACATATAACTATGTGATTTTCTTGTGGGTAAATGTTTTTGTGAGCTTTATTAGAATGTTTTACAAGTAAAGTAAATGCGTGAGGGTGGAATAATTTCTTTTGTAATGAGGGAATCAAATAGGTTATTTCTACTGTACATGTTATTACAGTGACTGTAACATGCTGTGGGAAAGCTGCATGAGGAGCAGTCACATCTTGCTAACATATCTTAGATGACAAACAGATGGAGACTGTGGAGACATTCTGTAGTAGGATATGCAGAAGAAATTTCACAAACATGATTAGCATAAAATACTATTTAAATATTTGGGGTTATTTTAATAGCATCCTTCCCTGCCCTTAACAGCCATGACCTTGGAAGCTTGAGTATTCAAGAGTAGCTAGAAATATAAGAGGTGGATGAAACTCTAGAGTTAGAAATTATATCTGAAGTAACAACTAGTTTGGATGCTAAGCACAGACTCATCCAAACTGATTGTTGGAAGTCTCTCTCCTTTCTTTTCCTTCCTTTTTTACATCTTTCCTTCTTTTTCCAAGACTGACTACACCTTTTTTTCAGGTTTTATGCTTACCTTCACACTGTCCTTGCACACTCCTCCTGCAAACCTCACATGTGGTATTGCTTCATGCTTCCTGGGAGTTTCAAATTGCATATAGCAGGATCTTCCCAAATCAGGCATTTCTTGTGAAGATTTATCTACTTGCCTTAGTTCATTTGCAAGACTGGTGAGATCTGAAATGACAAAAAATGCAAACAGAATTGTCAAGACCATTAACTGAATTTCTAGTAAATTTTCTAAACAATTTCTAGTAAAAAAAAAAAGAGGGGTAATAAGGTCTTTAGTGTGATTCACTTTATAAAATAATTAACATATTTTTAGCTCTTTATTGCTGCATTGTGACAAATAAATTGAATTTGAGTACAGTATATCTTCTAGGAAAGTGTCCTATCTTTGACTATAAATCAAGACATGAAGCTACTTTCCTCATTACCACTGATAATTATCCATAATTCTTTTATAAATTAATATTAAAAATTAATAAAAATGAATATTTAGCCTTTCTTTTACAAGATGATAGGTTCTTTAGGAGCCTGGGGTTTGTCTCCATGAATGTGTTCTCATGCAGCTGTAAAGTACCTTTATTTTATGCTTTTTCTGTTGTTATCTAAGCAAACGGTGGTTTAAGTCTCTTGTGCTTGAGATTTTTTTTTCTTCAGACCTTGAACCATTTTTATCTGCACCCTTTCAAAGGTTTCAGTAATCTTTGAAAATGCAGACTACAACAACAACAAAAGAATTGCTTCTCTAATCCTGCTCAATTTTCTTCCTCTACATATCGACAGATTGGACTGTCTCTTTTGCCATGGCATTTAACTGGAGGCTTGCACCAAATGGTTTGTCAACGGGGAAAACTTGGGCTTATAATACTCTAGAAATGGGATTTTAACTTGTTGTTCCTTCTTGGGATGGAACTGTGGCCACCTTTATCTTTCCCCTAACAAAAGGAACTCAGAACCATGAATATAAGAAAAAGGCACGCATGTAAATAAGAGTCAATCCCGTCAATTCTTAGAAGAAAGTTGGGAGGGTGAGATCAAAAGTGACAAGCTTTTTGCTTCTTTGTTCTTTTTTTGCTCACATAAAATTGTGTGTGCCCACATTAATGATGCACCAAACCAGCATGAACAGCTTTAACTTCTCTGATGCCAACTTAATTGGAGTTCATCATTCCTGCAAGAGCAGAGATGTGAATTTGGTTGCATTCAAACCTACATTATTTGAGTTGATTTGGTCATCAAGTGGTACGGAATCACAGAATTATTGAGGCATCTTTTCCAGCCTGTGAAGAGTCTGGATTTGTAGAAAAGATTTTTAATAAGAAAGGAATCACAGAATCACAGCTGAAATATCAAAAAAAAAAAAAAAATGTTGTAAAAGGGGGAAACTGGAAATTGCCTACAAGATTAATTACCTGCCCATGGTTTCCAGGTAAGGATGGTATAGTGTGTAATACATTATTTATAGGTTTATTTCTGAAAATTCCTGATGGGAACAAAAATCATAGAAAGAAGCACATGTTAAAAACTAAATAAACTGTTTTCAAATCTTTGATTTAATTTTTTTAACACTCTTGCATATTTATCAATTCCATATTTTCTTAGTTTTTATTTAAAAAAATCAATTTACTGATCCAAAATCATTACATCCTATTAAATGTTCATATAAACCTTATCAAAATGATACTACTTGTCATCTAAAACCTAATGCTGTACACAGCAAGGCTTTGAGGAAAGCGCAGAATGATTTTTCCAACCATGGATTTGGTAGCCCCAAAGTGCTTTGGACTTTGCCCAGAATGTGAGAGTTAATAGCCCTTCCTTTGTCAAGAGTGTCATGGGTTTGTTAATGACAAGCCTGTAGAAGAGCTGAATTTTACATCTCTTCCAAAGACAGTTTTATGAAACTGGTAGAAGGTTTTTATTTACTGTTAGTGAAAAAACTTTCAAATGTGGCTCACTGGCACCTCTAAATAATATAAATGATTTTTAGAAAAATAAACAAACTACCTTTCCATTACCTCTTATCTTTCTCTATAAAAATGTATATCTTTATTTAATATGTTCATATATACAAGTATATATTAAATGTGTAGTAATAGACCTGTCCATCTGTCTATGACAAAGTAGGTACATGGAAATTCACCTTTAAAGAATCCCGTTTATGATTTTTTTTAGTGCGTGTAGAAACACTTTATTTTTAATTCTATTTAGATAAATAAAATAAAAAATAGATTCATATGCTACAGCTTATGGGCTTATGTGGCAAATTAATAGTTTTGTTTTGATTATGGCATTTCTGTAGATAATAAGGTAGTCTTGAGACTCTATAGCCTGCACTAGGGAGTAAAGCTATTCCTTGACTCCTCAAATACTCTAAGCAACATCAGCTTTCTCATTATGGCAAAAGGGAACCTTATACTTAGTCCTTTATGTTTCATTTCCATTCCCTCATCTCTGCAGAGCATCCATAGACTTCCTTCAGGCTATGAATGTGGTAGGAAGTCAAGGGTTAGTCTTCTCCCTTCTTTTTATTTTCTCTATTTTTCAGTATCCTTTGGTTTATAGAAAAGTTTGAGCTTTATAGATGCTCCCTGCCACTTGAAGACACTACCTTCTGTTCTTTCTTGTGTAGTTTCTCTTCCTCCCCCTCCTGGTTTATTTCTCTTCCCTAGGTGAGGAGTAAAAGTGGAAAAAACAAGGGTTTCCACTTAGTTATGAGACAGGTTGCACTCTGTACGCTAAGCAGAGATTTTCAACCACTGCTACATAGGGCCATCTTTAGAGCTTCAGGTGCCCCAAGCAAGACTAGGTAATCATGCCCTAGGATGAGGTCAGATTTGGTTTAACAGAGGGTTTCAGAACCAAAAATGAAAGCTTTTGTGCCTCATTTCAGAGGGAGGATAACCATTAGAAGTACATTTCAGTGTCACGTTGTTAGGCAGAGATGCTATTAACATCAACTGATGTACATGTGTAGTAAGCCAGAGGCATAAAAATGCTTCACTGTGGTTAAAATGTACACACTTGGGCAATGCCTGTTGACATTTTACATTTAAAGGGACAAAAGTGACTTTCTGTGGTAGACAAATGAGCTCAAAGAATACTTGCCCCTATCAGTGCCCCTTCCACTTTGGTATCCCATGTGGACACTTGTTTAGAGTTCCCCTAAGGCTGACCCTGCAGCTAGAGTGTGTACAGAACAAGATTGCCTACTGTATAAGAAGGAGGAGCAGAGGGTTCAGGCCCCTAATCAGCAATGACATTTCTATTTCCTGACACTGCAAGAACAAGGAACAAGGGGTTATTCCACGTAGGAAACTCAAATGCAAACCTGCCAATTAAGGGAAACTTATAGTTAGAAGGAATGTCACAAGCAAAGAGGCATAAACACATGGGCAGAACCAAGGCATTTTTGAAAGATAAGTGAAGAAAATGATCAAGAATTGATGATCTAGGGAAGATTTAAAAACAAACAAACAAACAAAACAAAGCCAAAAATCCACCCACCCTGCCCCCTCCCAAAACTAAAATACACTGGCAAAATATTTTACAAATGCATCTAAAAGAAAGCAGGAAAATGAACCTGCTGGATGTTNCAAAAATCCACCCACCCTGCCCCCTCCCAAAACTAAAATACACTGGCAAAATATTTTACAAATGCATCAAATACTCTAAAAGAAAGCAGGAAAATGACCCTGCTGGATGTTGGTTGAACAATTCAGAGATCAGAGGTGATACACTATGTGTAAACCTCTGTTATATGTGGTTGAGACTAAAAGATGTACATTTTACTGAGAATTCACTCTCCAGTATTATGCCTGTAATAAACAATGTGAGAAAGATGTGCTTTTTACACTGACACCTTAAATGTAATCTAAATTCTAAAAAACTGAAGAACAATTTTTTCAACATATACAAATGCATACCTAAAAAAAGCTTTAATCTTTTCTTGGCTGGAAATCTCTTTATCTCTGTGGGGTTTCCTTACTGTGAATATAATAAAAATTAGAACAAACATTTGGCCAATCGTCTTATCTAAACTACTCTTAATGACTGATAATGGAACAAAGACTACATAAAACACAACTTGGAGTAGAAAGCAGCTGTGGGAATAATTACAAACTTGATTTTATAATAATGTTTATTTCAAACTTTAAAACAGTGGTTTGGATTTTTTGCTTTACATTTCATAGTATCTTCTTTACCAAAAAAATCACTAAAAGAATAATTTTAAATTGAAAAATCATTAGATTTTCAGTGATTTCATTCTAACAAAAGCTTGGTAGAATTGAATGAAAGTAGAAAATGTGATTTTTTTTGAAATTTGAAATGCAACTTTAATAAATTTCAGTATTTCAGTTTGCACTTCTGTGTCCTTCAGTGATGTCCTAAGTCCTCTAAGTTACATTGGTGATAGATTACAGAATCATAGAATTTACAGGTTGGGAGGGGCCTCAAAAGATCATCTAAGTCCAACCCCCCCTCCCCTGTTAGAATAGACCCACAAAAACAACAGTAATAAATATTCAAGTCTTTTTTTTCCAGTAAGAAACATGAGATATAACTGTATCTATATATCTATCTCTATCTATTTATATATATGGCCTGATACCACTGTCAGCAGGAGGCACAACACTCTAGAATGGGAAGGCTATATCCATATTATAATAAATGTTTCAGAGACTAAACAGAAGAAAAAGAAATTAATCAAGAATTGGTATCCATTTTTACCAATTCCTCACATCTGGAGAAATGGTTTGAAACTGAAGGAGAGGAGATTTAGACTAGACTTTACAAAGAAGTTCTTCAGTGTTTGGGTTGAGATTCTCTGGAATCGATTGCCTGGAGAGGCTGCCCCCCTCCCTGGAGGTGTTCAAGGCCATGTTGCATGAGGCCTTGAGCAACCAAGTCTAGCTGAGAAGTGTCTCCACCCACCCATAGCAGTAGGTTGGAGGAGATAATCTTTAAGGTCCCTTCCATCCTGAACCGTTTGATAATTCTAAGGTTCTGTGATTCTTATGGCTGTGGCCTTGTAGGGAATTTGCTGTCCTATTTAAAGAGATACCAAAGGAATGAAAACTGGAAAAGTTGACCTACCAAATCTGTTTTCTTCCTAGGAGACCTGGTTAGGAGCAGACAACAGATTCTGTATATGTTTAAATATGTGATCACCTATTTAAACTTATTATCAAGTGTACAGGTTTGCGCCTGAGCCCAAGCAAGTGCATAATTCAAGTATTTTACTTGATAAAAATGACTGATAGCTCTAGAAAATAACGCCACTCTTCTACTATCGTACATGACTAGTATAAATTTTTGGTGCTCAACATGGTAGAGATGTTTCAGCTAAGCAGAACCTTACAAAAAATAATCAAGATTTTTCTCCTCTCATTCATGTCCTTTCCCACTGCTGTCCCTAGTCCTGTGCTAGAAGCATACAGGGCAAATCAGACAGAATGCCTGACAGCAAACTTTCTGAGAAATTGTTATCCCTTCTTTTTAGGCTATGTATGCATTACAAAAGCAAAGACTGAATTAAATGTCCCTTCCGTAACATCTCTATGCAGTACTGTGCATATAATGGAGTTCTTCCTATTTGTATTGGCCTGAATTTATTTTCCACCTTTACTCCTGCTTTTGTATGGGGACTGTTTTTTGGATAAATCACTGAGAATATACAACTTACAGACAACAAGAAAACAATTATAGGAAATCCTTGGGTTTTATTTTTAAAGTTAATTATTTTGTAAACCATATTGTTATATAACATCATAATATAACATTTCATAAACCTAGTATTACTGTCTCCTATTATAGAAGCAAGAAGAGCACATATTGATGTTACAGGAACTGACTAGACTTAAAAAAAAAGAATTAAGTAGTGTTTTCAACTTGGCAATAATGGAACCCCTCTGAATTCTTAAAGGGATATGTATTATTACCCTAAATAAGAGCAATAAAGATTAAATAGCTGTAATCCAAACTCAACTTCTAAATTTAGGCTGGTATTATTTCTTAGAGAGAAGAATACCAGGGAGAGAGAGGAAAAAAATGATTCAAACACAAGAAATCTTATAATTTTTTGTTTCTTCAGTTGTTCATTGACAGAAGTACCTTGCACCTCTAGGGTCCTTTCCATGTAAATGCACGTCTGAAAGAGCCAAGCCTTTAATTATCCATTGGTACTGGAGACAGCTTACCAGAAAAGAAAGCAGCAGGCCCTGTAAACCAGCAGAACATCTGTAATTTGATAGAAGTCTGTGTAATACACTGTCGATAAAAGCAGATTTTGATAACAGACTTGGGTATTGGGGAAAAGCAAATAGAAGCAATGAATTGAATTCTTATATTCTCCCCGTCTCCAGTGTTAATTGCCCCTGTATTCACCAAGAGTCACATACAGTTGATGAAAACTGCAGTGTAGGTTGGATGAATGGACACTGAGATGGGTCCAGGACTAGTTGTGTGATAGAGCTCAGGGAGTCATTATCAATGATGCAGGGTTGAGTTGGAGACCTGGGACCAGCAGTGTCGCCTTGGGGTGAGTACTTGGTCTGGTTATGTTCAACATATTAATCAGTGACCTGGAAAGGGGACAGAGCGTACCCTCAGCAAGTTTGCTGATGACACAAAGCTGGGAGCAGTAACTGACACAGCAAAGGACTCTGCTTCCACTCAGCATGGCATGGACAGGCTAAAGAGCTGAGCAGAGAGGAACCCAAAGCAGGAGCAAATGTTAAGATTAGGATTAACACTGTTTTGAACTGTCTTGCCCAAATGGACAGAGGTGCTGCCAAAGAAGAACGAATCAAAGATGTTAGGTCTCATTGTAGGAAAGAGAAGTTATTAAACACCCATTGTTTTATCCATTTTTCTTTCAGCTCTGCAGACAGCCATATCACTTCTAGCCATCTTCAAAGCTACAAAATTCCCATACATCTCTGAGGTATGAACCTAGAAACAAGTGAATGAATATCAGTAAGGCCATGCTTCTTGGGCTTTAAATTGAAAACATCGCTGAAATTCCAGAGAAAGTAAAAAGAATGATGCTTAATAATCAAAGAGGAGTAAGTCCTACACTCCTCCCCTAAAGGAATAAAAAGTAAATACTACTGTGATTTATTTATACATTTGTATATTTACATAAATGCAAATAAATATATATGCATTTATTAAAATACATATTTGGCTTTAAAATATATTAATATGTACTATATTTTTATATGTTTATATATCATATCAATATTATTTCTGTCACAAATAATAAAAATATAATATAAAATCTTTACCTCTCTTTTGATCAATTTTACATGTAAAAATTTTTTGACTAGCAGAACCAATACATGAATAGTTTGGTAATTAGTTCTTGCAATATTTTGAAGTCTCTGATGAGAAAGAAAGGTTCAAAAAATAAAATTAAAAAAATCTATAATGTAAATGAAAATCAGTGAAACCCAGGCAATGACTCCAGATTTACAATGTTTTAGGAATTGAATCAGATATTCTTTTTCTGGCAAATAATTTTTAATTAACTCAAGTTCCTCAGCTAAACTTTATTGGGTAAATTTAAACAGTACTTTTAATCAGATCACTTAGAGAAAAAACACTTTACTATAGATAACTGGTTTCATAAAACCAAAGAATAACTTCTAAAATCAGTAAACTTATATAATCTGTCAACATTTGTTAAGAGTTTCACAACTACTATTTTAATTCAGTACCTCAATAAAAAAATGTTGCTTGAATCTGGCCCTTGCTTGCAGAATGGCCTGGAGGGTTTCCATTTTGTTTACATTCTTGTCTATTTTCTTGCAGCTATTCTTTTTTATTATATCTGCTCTGATAACAACTGCTTCTGGAAATTATCCAGTCTGCCTAGATTCATCTTACATCTCATGGAAGCAATGAGTCTGATCTACTTTGTCTTAGAAGGACATCTAACTGATTTTTCATCTCTGTTCAGTGTGTAAGAACGTATGGATTCACTGTGGCAGTGTTTGGTTACCTCTTGAAGAGCTCATTTTTATTCAGTAGTCCATGAATTATAGAGGATGACAAGTTCACTTTTACAAACTGCATTCAAGATGGTTAACAAATGAATGAAAAGCAAACAAAAGTTATTTCCGATGTTTTTCATATATAAAACATAACAAGAAAAGAAACAAACTGAAAGCAAAACAAATAGATCCCACAAAAAACCCCTACCCCAACCCAAAGAACACCCCTGAATATCCATGAATTACTGCATAGAATAATCTAGTTCTTCTTTTGTAGGCAACATTCATATTTTCTTTCCTGGAGGTTTTACTTTTAGGATTTTAAAGAAATGTTAAACAGATTTACAGCTTCCTTTTTTTAAATTTACACTATTATTTTGTACATTTTGTTACACTTTATGAGATTGAAAACTCAATGAGTTTGAGTCTAGGAATTATTAAGCCAGCTCAGCACACTGCATACAACTCAAATAACTGGAAATCAAGTGGTGATAGGAGAAAACACATGAATTATTTGTGGCACTAAATGTATTGAACAGCCTACATTACTTACAACTCACAAAGGAGAACCTCTGAATCCAGGCAGGGGATAGGTGATGGCTTTCAAATCCAGTTACAGTGCACTGGCACACAGGAAGATAGTTCTCAAAGTGACCATTAGAATCTTCACTAAAAGCTACAGTTTTTAAAGAAGTTTCCAGAGCTCAAATCCCAATGAAAGTCAGTGAGATATGGGAATGTATTTCCCTTTCATTCATAGCTCAAACAGGTCGAAAGTTCTGATCTATATTATGTTTTACATTTCTGCTTATCTACCCTTGTTAAGAATGTCATAAGATTCACCATCATATCTATAAGTGTTGTGGCTGAATCCTTTTCAAACTGTAGGGAAATCCAAGACTTTTGGGGAAAGTGCAATTAGATTTCCTGTGAATTAATACAGAAGTGGCTCATCCAGTATAGAGTGAGTCATTTTTATCAGCGAAACTCAGGATGAGCTCAGGTGCATGGATGGCAATTCTCCTTTGATTTTACCTCTGTAATTTGTAAAACTTCATCAATAATTCTCTACCTTTTTTTCCAGTTTTCACTTACTAAAAACTCATCTGAGACATTTTAAACCTACCTGGACCAGGTTGGGGTGTCCGGCTGTGGCAGGGGGATTGGACTAGATGATCCTTTCGGGTCTCTTCCAGTCCATAATGTTCTGTTCTGTGACTTGGTCAGGGTGTCCTGCTGTGGCAGGGGGATTGGACTATATGATCTTTTGAGGTCCCTTCTGATCCCTGATGATTCGATGATTCTACTCCAGTATCCAGCAATGAAGTTGTTCAGCTTGACTTTGTTTCCTTAGCTTCTCAGATTTTTGGTGCCTAGTGTAGTCTTTTTGTCAGTCTCTTAATGTGATTGCAGACTGGGGTGACTGATGACTCCCTGACACTGTTCAAATTCCCCTTTTTATTCCCTACTGCCAGGGGCATTTTCTTCACCCACAATGATAGGGGGACTTTGTTCTTGGGAGTTAGCCCAAGCAGTGGCAAGTGAGTTTCTGAGAGTTAGCCCATCACATTCACACTGCATAAGCAGATTTCTGAGAATAAAACAACACATTCTCAGGGCCTGCTTGTTCTGCTCTCATCCAGGTGCAGGTGCTTTCTCATTCCTCTGCCCACAAGTTATCGTCTATTTGGTTACAATCCCCTCAGCTATCTCATCTGTTGTTAATCAGAGTCTGACAGATGCCAAGGGAAAAGGAGTGCTCAGGATCTTTTCCACTGAGAGGAGACAATTGAGCTGGGCTCAGCACAGAAGAACCGTATGGTTGCTCTCTGTATGTTTTGGTGATGGAGTTTCTCTGTGGTTTTCAATTAAATGTGTTTTGTTATTCCCCAAATTGATCCTGTTTCTTTTTGCTGGTGACTCAGAAGTTGCAAGGGAGCCCTCTCTCTTTTTTATAGCTCCTTAGCACTTTTCTAATCAGTTAATTTGTCCCAGAACTTTACAGCTCTGGCCAACCAGTGACAAACACCTTTTCACAAGTAATCTCAAGAAGTTCTAATTGTGCATGCATGCACAAACTGCATCCCCATAGCTCTTGCACAGTGCAGACCATCATCATCTGAGCATGTGGCTGACTCCTGACTGCACAATCCTCCTGTATGAGAACACATCTGTGTGCCTTTTTATCAGACTTCCTCTTTTTTTAATTTCTTTTTTATTTTCAAAGACACAACACAAGACAATGTATCTAGTGTATTGTCTAGGTAATCAATATATTAAGACTCAAGTAGCAGTGTTACTTCAAACTACATATAAAAAGGTAACACGTTTTCCTCCTGCTTTAAAAAAACTCTGAAAAACCCAGCAGACTCAAAATGCTTTAATAATATAGAACGTACAAGTTTAATATGTGTAATACAGTCTTAGAGAAGTTAATTTAAAACTGATCACAGCTCAGTAAAATTAAGCTTTTTTTTTTTACCACTGAGAAAAGGATTAGAAATTAAGGAAGGGAAAACTGACCTAATGGCAATGAACATACATACCATGGACTTGCAGGAAGACAACCGGCAATCCTGCTCTGTCATTGTCCCTAGGAGAAAAGGGCCATGCAAATTCTGGTGCTGGAAAAATGAAGGAGATAGCTTACAAAATAAGGAAATTATAATAAATGTATTTTTTTACATTTGCATTTAACATTCCAGTTGATTTTTATCAGCATTGGGTTAAAATATTTATGGCACTTGTTTTGGATAAATTACATCAACATAATTTATTATTTAAGAAGAAGTGAGAATAATCTGTTTCAGCGAAGAGAATATTGTTATTCATGTTATTCTGGTGAATATGAGATTTTAACAAGTAGAAAAATGTTAAGTCTTTAAACGCTCTTGATTTAGAAAACCGTAACAAAGTTAAGGTTTTTTCATTTAGGAGAGAACATTAAAAAAAGAGAGGGATTAAAATGTTTAAAAAGAAGGAAAATGAATATGCCCCACAGACATCACCAGAGTATACTGTGTCACTGGTATACCACGGTGTTGGCACTAGGTCCATCAGATTAGCTCTCAGTGGATTTTACGCTCCTCCCGTTGTTCAGTACATCGTGTATTGCTCCTTGCAAATGCTTTTTAAAAAAACCTGTAAGAATAATTATAAAGCACTTGTTTTCACCTTTCATATTATACATAGTATTCCATTAGTGGGAGTTAAACATTAGTGTGGTAATTCAAGTGAAGGAAGAACTCCCAATAATTTCAAGGTGGCAACCAACTAAACTAAAGATATTCAAGGGGGTTGAATTGAACATTTTATTTATTTGCTATTTGAAAGTTTTATAAAATACCTGTACGTATTTGCTTAGCCTCAATGTGCACAAGTACAGATAGAGAACCCAAAACCTAGTTTACTTTACCCAAATGAAGGGACCATATTTCAGATATATAATACTGTCTACAGTCAAACAACTTTTCTCACTTCCTTTTAAAAATTTCTTTTATAATTACCCAGACATAAAGTAAATGTTTGTGATAGAAATGTGCACTAAAAACTGGTCTGAAAACACGAGACATTGAAAAGAGAGATGAAGGAAATAATCAGAGAATACATCATTTGAGCTTAATTGGTGTGCTATGGAAGTATACGGGGAGAACTGTTATTTAAAAATTTTTAACAGATGATACAAAATCAGAAAGTAATTCAGGGGGTGACTGTGGAGTGGGCAGCACTTCCTTTCTTTGTAGTGCAGACAAAAAAACTACCAAGAATGCAAGAAGTGTCAAAATTTGCCATCAATAGACAGTTCAGTGATAAGCAGTTTTCAAGCCTTTTGTGAAAGGAGCATTTTGCAGTTTCTGGTAATAATATTCAAGCAAGAGATCAAGGAGAAAAATAACAAAAGGAATATCACACTGAGATTGTAGCAATTGCAAATGAAAAATTCTGATGAATTCATAACCAGGAGTTATGTAAAACAAGGACTGGAAGAAATTTGAGAGCAGCCAATATAACCGGCAATGTTGAACACCGGACCTAGAAATCAATAGTTCAGTGATGACGTTAGGGAGCAAAAAGCCCATAGTGCAAAGAGATAAAGAAAAAGAAGCAACAGAAGCACTACCAAAGTGTAAATTAAACCACTGGTTTGTTGGTTAGATGGGAAGAAGTTAGCATGAGCATGAAATTTTGGAGAATAAATGGAGAAAAAGGAACTGTACAGAAGCATTACCCAGAACAACAGAGCTTTTTCAGACTAGATAGATAGATAGATAACATGGTGAGAGTAAACCAAATGGAAAGGAGTCAAATACAGAGTTGTCAAACACTAGTAGGACAAAGAGTAACAGCTTCAAACTGAAGCTATGAAGGTGGGTAGACGCTGTAGTAGGTTATTCAGGAAAATTTTAGACAATTTATCACTTCCAGTGTTTAAGACTACGATAGGTGTGGTATTTCTAGCCTAGGGAAAGGGATGCTGATTGGCTCCTGTAAGAAGTGTTGTGGAAGCTCATGTTCAGACCTGCCTCTGGACAAGCAATGTGGTGCTTTGAGCCTGAGGGTTGTTTGATTGTGGGGGAAAATGGCAGCTGACTTATCCCTGCAAGAAGATTTTTGAAAGACGCCTAAGCTGACCCAATCAGCACCTCTGTGATAATTTATTTAAGAGGGAAAACCTGTTGTTCTGGTTGCTGTTTCCTTGGTTTGGGAGCTCCCCTGAATTTATTGGTGGGGGAAGGCACTCCTCCTGCCCCAGAGGAGGACCTGATGGCATCTGGACACCTCAGAGATTGTCAAAGGAGAAACATGGCTTCAAAACCGAAGAGGAAACCACATTTGAGCAGGGGATGGATCTCTAAAGAGACTGCAACTATGAGGAATGGACCCAGGCTGGAATGGCCACGTGCAGAGATGATGCACAGCCTGCAGAAGTTCCTCCTGCTAGCCTGAGAAAGCTCATGGAGAAATTGTGTCCTGTGAGGGAGGATGCCACATTGTCAGTGGACAAGAGGACTTCAAGGGAGTTAGTCCCCGAGAGAGAAGAGTTAGCAGAGCTGGACTCTGGAAGAACTGGATATCTCTCTTGTATTTTGGTGATGTTTTTTTTTTTCCTGTTATTTCAATATGCTTTGCTCCTGCCCAAATCAAACCTGGCCCTTTTTGCTTGTAACTCATAAGAGGTAAGCAAACCTGTCCTTTAATTTGGCTTGCTAACACTTTGCTAGCTAGGGGGAGTTTTTCCTGGGGTTGTCCAGTGTGGCCAACAGGCCAAAATAGGGCATTAAGCAACTTGGTCTAGTGGAAAACATGGCAGGGGGCTTGGAATTGAATCGTATTTGAGATCCCTTCCAACCCAACTCATTCAATGATTCTATGAAATAAAGCCAAGAATGCAGAGCTAAACAGTGTTAAAAGTGAAGAATAGAATCTAAGAGGATATAGTAAGAAAATAGGACCACATAAAAAGCTGAAGACACTTGTGATGGAGAAAGAACAGGGTGGTTTCTGAGACTGTGTATTTAAAAAGTTGGATTTTATTTGGTGCAACATGTAAAAGAGAAGTGTAGATGAGGGAAGATAAGGGAAAATGTGAGAAAGTAGTGGATAATTTTTAGTAAAAGGTCTTACATATCCATCATGATGAAACTGGGAAGTTCCTATAGGAAATGTGTGTAGAATGGAGACCTAAAAGGTTCCAGTCTGTTGTGAAGGAAAGCAGATTGTTGTAGTCACTTTACACAAAACCAGGGCAAGAATGGGATTAAATAAGAAGCGTAAGCAAGAGCGAGATCATGGTTTGACATTAGAGGGATCAAAGTGTTGTCACTGGAAAGACTGCCAGGAGAGAAAGTGCTTTTTTAGAAGCTGGCTATTAGGTAAAATAAGGTTTCCTATAGCATTTCCTAAGATCTTTTACAGTTTTTTTGACACTGAGACCTTCTTTTCAGAGCCTGTTCCTACTTCACAGTTTTTTAATTTTGCTGACGTGCTCAGCAGTTTTCATCCCCCTTATTTTTCTGTACAGGACGGTTTCCATACATTTTCCATTTCATGAGCATCGCAATTTGGTCTATGAAGTTTTGTACTAGCCTCATTTTGTCATCAGCTTGGCATTCTAATTTCATCTCCAGAGAAACATGGAAACACTTTTCATCCTAATTTGATATTGGAAATGTTGTGACCATAGTTAGTAACAGAAATTCCTTGCAATTGCATTTTGACATCATAATGCAATATCCATAGTTTCCTTGACGTAGTGATAGGATTGTGGCAATGGTAACTTTGTACGAATGAAGCTGGGGCCACAGAATGGAAAATTTAAAGCAGTTTTGTGCATAGTGAGCAGAAGGTCATCAGTATTTTTTGTCAATTAATTTTTTGTTAAAAATTAGAGCACTATCCATCTGAGGAATGGAGATCTGCAACAGTTCTTTAAGTGGGGTGGTGAGAAGAAGCTTTTCAGATACAGCTTTATCAACTTGTCAATGAGAAAATAGACATCGTTTGTGCCTGGACAGAGGCTTGGCATTTGACTAGAAACTTCTTTCCACTTCCATTATCTTCTGGTAGATATACTTCTGCCTCAGTCTTTAGTCCTTAGTATGGGAGTAGGAGCCAAAATTATTGTGTTTGTAAAATAACTTTTCTATCTAGAATATTAAAATTTTTGGTTTTAAATACATCATTGAAAGTATAAGGCATAACACTTACTACATTGGAACTCGTGAAAAAGGAAGTCATCTCATGGAATAACATGTCTGGTGCAAGTCTATTTGAATAATCAAATTAACGTGAGTTTCAGAGTTGTTAGATGTAGTAACACACTGATTCAAACAGTCACTTTCATCCTCCTAAATTACCCATTAGTCTAATATGAACTGGAATGACATTTCATAAAAATCAAAGCATTGCTGATTTTTGGTGGGATCTGAATTGATGACCTCCCAGTAAAATACATTTATCTTATTATTAGACCTTTGAATGACACTATCACTTGTAACCTTTACTTCAAACATTTTTTTTTCAGCTATCTTCCTTATTTTTGCAATAGATGCAACAGCAAACATTTAGAAAGAAGCAAATGACAGCATTCTAATGTTAAAACAATGGTTTGAAGCAGAAAATGGAAATGATTATAAAGAATATACGAGTAGATATTTACTTTGAAGAGAAACTGCTTTTCCTCTCGTCATTCTGTTAAGATCAAAAAATTGTCTGACTCACTAATATGAAAATAACTGACCTTTATATTGAAATAATGTTATTTTAACTTTAAATGCATCATTAATAGTATTGTGATTATTATTTCTATTATTAAATAGTGCAGTGATTATATATTTTTATTATTATTTGGACTTTGGTTTTAATAATTTTGGAGATGTGTGAAATGTAAAGTGCGGAGTGGTAAAAAAAATCCAGTTTAATTCTTATACAACTGCATACAGAAAGGATGGCATATTCTAAGTTAAATAATTTTCAATATGGCTATAGAATTTTTCTTCTGAGGAGAAAATGTAATTTTTCAGAAGAAAGGTATAACCTGAGTATGCCTTATTTCTTCAGATAGAGTGTATATTCTATCCAGACCAATTATATCAACTAGGCTGATGGTTTCTCTCAAGTGATCTGTGCTTTTCCCTAATCCCTTTACTAGGGCACAACATCTTCACTGGTTGTCTGACAGGTGGTTTGCCAAAAGGAAAGCATTTCTAAATGGTCATTAATTCCAAAATACTTATCTCCAATGGACAGAGATTCTTTCTGCGGTCAGTTGGGAAAAGGGATTGAAGTATTCTGGACTTAACATTTCTAGCTCAGGAATCTTCATCAAACTGGTACTGGGTTGAATCCCTCTCATTATTACTTCACAATTGAGATGTGGGCCCAGAAGGGTTCTTGCCAAGATAAATATTTATGGTTAACGAAACTAATAGTAAATACACATTCTATCTGCCACTTCCATCTAGACTGTAGATCTCACAGATGAATGGTGGATGTTGTTTGACTTGAACTGAGTAGAGGGTGGGGGGAAATTTGGTGGGAGGAAATTTTAGAGGCAAGTATGATGTCATCTCTGGAGTATTATTCTTTCCCATGTTACATAGTGTGTCCATCTTGTTTCGATAGTGGCCAGCCTCTTCTTAACCCATGACAATCATGTACAACTTCACCAGTGAAAGATAAAAATCGTCAGATTTTAGTTTGGAAAACTAAGTGCTTTTAATATAAAATGCTTTTAAATTATTTGCCCTTAAGACAATTATTTTTTTTAATTCCCGAATTCTTTTAAAAGAGACTGAGAATCAGTTTACATCTGTGATGAAAAGAAATATTTATGCCTGTCAGAATTCATATTCGGTGAATGCACTCTGATTTGCAGATCTCAATTTTCCAATCTTTTAGGATAATGTTGTAATTACTAAAATAGTTTAAGTCTTACTTCAGTGCTCATACTGGACTAATTCAATACACAAGTAGGGCAATTGATGTGAATCCCAACATATGGCATTCAGAGTGCTTTAATGAGTTAGTTTTTAAAGAAATCTCTGCCCGCCGGAGGGGTCTATAATGCAATTAGACACATTAGCACTTTCTCAGTCTTTCAGGGTTATTTTTCATGAGAAAATATGATTGGTACAAGCTGTAAAATGTTGGCACTTTTGGAAGATGAAAAGTCATAACACATTTACGTTTCAGATTCATAAGGAAGATTTTGATGGGATGGTTATGGAATAAATCGGTTGCCATTTCTTAATATCATTTGCAAGATGTAAGATTTCAGTTTCAAGTGCTAAGCTATATACATAGCATAGCGTTGCAAGCTTCTGTGGCCAACATTGTTTTCAACTACAAACTCATGAAGAAGATTCTGATTAATAGATTAAACAATTCTGGACATATAAGTTGCTCATGAATTATTTAAAATTAAACTATCCCTAATTAAAGAAATTCTGGAGAATCTTGAAAACACCTACATACCATTCTTTGTGGTGTGTAGTACAATTTTGAAGTCATTAATTTTATTCTTAAGTGTTTTTTTTTTCATTTAGCTTTGTTGTCTTAGACATATTTTATTATACTTGTTAATGTGCTTAATAATTTCTTTCTTAGAATTAAACTACATAAGTAAAATTCCAGGACTTTTAGATTTTATATATTAACAGACAACAGTAATTTATCAGCCCATATTTGTATCCACATCCTAAATAACACTTATTTAGTAGGAGCAAAAAGTAATCCACTTTTTTCTTTAGAAATTGCAGTGGTGTTAATGCTGAAAATTCTGCACTCGTGCTGTAGCTTTGAGAACACTTAGAGTCTGAGCAAAATAAATTTAGGACTCAGAATGAAATGCTAACAATAGCAATGTACATGTATACATTACTATAAGCATTTTGTGCATTTGGTAACTTCACATATATGTGTACATGAGACAAATAATGTACAACCAAACTTTTGATCTGTAAGACAAAACAAACTTAAACTTTATATTCAACATTTGGAAAACGTGAAAACATGCAGAAACCCAGTTGCAATTATTCCATTAAGAGGTAAAAGTGATCTCTTCGGACATGATTGAAACTTGTGTTACCAAGGATTTTATCACAGATTTTTGATAAAGCCAGAATTTGATTTGAACTGCTTCTTTGCAGTTGGGTTTTTGAAGTGGTAGGACAAGTTCTAATTGAAACTCTGAACTTGTGCTTTTTGCAAAGAGCCTATGGTTATCATTTCTGCTGATTTAAGAATCTGATGTCAGGGCAGTAAGTATGCAATTAACTTTAGTTTAAGTGATAGCAACATGCTGTAAATAAGATTCTTAATTGTGTTTGCAAGATTAAAATTCAGGCTCATTGTTTTTCCCCCCTTACTTCTTTGGTGGCTTTGTGGTATATTCACATTGCTACCTCTAAATGAATGTCAACTTGTTTTACCTCGACTGCAGCCAATCGATACTTCATTAGGCTGAATTGTCTTGTGCCCATGCAACCTTGAAGCTGTGGCTTAATTACCACCCGTATAGTGCGTGGCTCAGAGAGCTGTGCTCAGCTGTGTCAGTTTTGAACAAAAGGCATGCTGTTGCCTGTATGTAGGAAAAATGGACTTTTGAACTGAAGAACTATAAAATTTTCCGAGTTAACAATTCATGATTATAGCCTTTGTTATTACGGGTGTGTCAGTTTTCAGTAAGTTTACATTTCAATAGATGTCTGCATATTGCAAAAATTTCAAAAGACGAGTACCTTTGCTTTTCATGTTCAAACCAACATTGATTTAAGATAATTTTAAATTAATGGCAAAGTAACATTCATCTGAAAGAGAAGACAGGAGAAAGTGCAGTCAAATGGCAATCATGACAAATGACATCTCTTGTCTGAGAGTCATTTTTCCTCACTAGACTGATTTGTCATCCCCACTTTTGACATTTTTCATCCTGCTATAAAATCACATTGACAGAATAAGATATTTCTATGCTTAACAGTGGGCCATAGAAGATAGTTCTTTGCCTTCATTTATTGTTTGCATTACATTTAAGGGTTTGCAAAATTTATAAGCAACTAAATTCTGATTACAAATTCCATCTGATTTATAAAATATGAAATCTACACTGCCTTACAAATGTAAAATAAATGTCACAGTTTCATTTGCATCAGGTCATTATGCAATCTACAGGCACACAAACCTCTCCATGAAGAGAATTTTCCAATTGGGATTACTGTTACAACTGGCTTTAGGACTGCCTAAACTTAATACAGAGCGCCCATTGCCCTGGACATGTCTAAAGACCTGTTGATAGTATTTATAGTTTCTTACTTCTGAACTAGAAACTTCAGGCTTATCCATTGCTAAGTACTTTAAGTTTATATAAATATATACCATTTGATTTCCCTTCCATGCAATAAGAACTATGCTTAGATCACCTGAATTTGCTTTGAAGCTACAAACAAGGATAGACTCAAATACAGTCCATAACAGGAATCCTCAAGGATTGCACAAATTTTCTGAAAAATGTAGTGGCTGATGCTCATGGCAGAGAGTGATTCTGATGCTCATGGCAGAGAGTGATTCTTTCTGTTGTTTGCTTGTTTCGTTTGTTTCACCTGATTATTTTTTTTATGCACTGCCTCATAAATATTTTGGTGCAGACAAATGCATACCTAGCTACTACCCTCTAATACTTTACTGAAGGTCAAGCACATTCACAGAATCACGGAATTATTTGAGGTTGGAAAAGCCCTCTGAGCTCATCCAGCCCAGCCCATGACCTATTGCCACCCTATTGGCCAGACCAAGTACCACATCCACCTGTCCTTCAACGTCTCCAGGGATGGGGACTCCACCACTTCCCTGGGCAGTCCCTTCCACAGTCTGCTCACCCCTTCCATGTGGATGGGCTTCCTACTATCCAACCTAACCCTCCCCTGGCAGCTTCAGGCCCTGCCCTCTCATCCTGTCACTAGTTGCTTGGGAGAAGACCCTGACCCCCACCTGACTGCAACCTCCCTTCAGGGAGTTGCAGAGAAGGAAAAGGTCCCCCTGGAGTCTCTTCTTTTCTAAACAGCTCCAGTTCCCTCAGCCTCCCCTCATCAGACTTTCCCTCCAGTCCTTTCCTCAGCCTTGTTGCTCCAGCACTTCAGTATCTTTCTTGAAGTGAGCGGCCCAGAGGAAATCCAAGGAGGAAGGCCTTTGTCTTAAGTAAATTGTTTGGATGCTTATATCCAGACAGTCCTCTTTAAACCTGTCAAAAAAACCCCAAAGCAGTAGAGGGAAATGTTAAACTACTTTTTAATTTTATTTTTTTAAATTTTGTTTGGTGACTTAGATTTGTGACTTAGATTAGAACTTTGTGACTTAGATTTGGAGCTAGATATCACGACTAGTTCAGTGCCTGCCAGCATTCACTTCAATCAGCTACCATTAGCCTCTCATGCTATTTCTAATTATCAGTGCGTTGAGAGTTTTCATAAGTTTATAGCCTACTACTCACTGTACCTTCTGTCTGTGTACAGACATTGCAGGTCGGGCCTATAAAATGTGCCAGAATCTATACGACGGTGTGAGCCTACTACTTCATGTCAATGTTTGTGCACATTGTTGTGCATTTGCCTGTGCTTTCTCTCTTATTTCAGCAAACTATAAACAAACAACTTGCAGTCAATTAATTAACAAAGCTACTATGAGAGGTTTTGAATCATTATTATCCTTTTTGAAAGAAAAGAGGTGGTCACCTTTGGATTTTTTGGTTTTCTGCAGGTGTGAGGCATATGACTCACTGACTTCTCTGTTTGCTCTATGGAACAGGAAGAAGGAACTGAGGTTACAGAGAGGTACCACATACTAAACTTCATAGTGCAAGTTTTTCACCACATTTCCAAGTTAAGGGCATGATTATGTAAATGGATGGGTAGTCTTGGTTATGGCTAAATAGGTCGATATCTTCCTTGGACAACTGCTGCGGCAATGGGCACATCCAGCTAGTGTTTTTGAATACCGCATTTAAGCTTATGTCAAAAGCAGGTATGTCTAGATGAGCAGGGACAAGAGCAGTCACAACTGAAAAAAACACAAGGTTTTGAAAACACTCACAGGAAGGTATAGAATTGTAGTGAATGATTTTTTCCAGAGCATCAGTGTACCAGATCTTGAATTTGATAAGGGGGTCCTGCACTGAGACAGATTCTAATGGTAGCCTTTCCAAACTTTAATTTTCTGTTACACTGATTCTTACTGGCATGAATTCTGGTGCCAGCAAGAGCTACTGAGACAGAGATTAATTCATTACTTTAGGTCAAATATCACACAATGAAAAGAGTAAAGTGTAGCAGCTTAGACATTCTGACAGCTACCACATCACTTCAATAGAGATAGTCCTGCTACTGTCCTGGAAGTCCTTTGGGCCCTGCTGGATTCAGTTGTCATTTGGGCATAATGTTAACATGAGGAATTCCAGTCAGAGAAGCAATATAATTATTGATAGAGCTTATAAGTTAGCTTAACTCGCATCGATTTTCCTTATGTAAATACCTTGACCAAATTTCAGAAACTAGCTTTAGTGAACTATATTAGAGTTTAAAAATAGACCTCTCGTATGCTGAGAACTGCTAACAATCATAAGATGCTGCCCGCTCCCTTGTAATAATAAAATAAAAGGAATGCATAAATATAACAAACATCTCCAGAAAATTGTGTTTCATTGAGAGTAACTTTATCTGTTCCTTTCCTTGCCAGTGTTAGAAATGGACAATTTTATAAAGAATTTAGAGGTTTAGAAATTTATGCTTTTAGTCTAAAGATCTGGTGGCAGTTGGGGTATGTGGATACAAAAGAAACAAAGATGGAGCTTAGTATTTTCTCAGGAAAATGTTAACCAAATATGAGCAAGATGGAGAAAAGAAAAATGTAATATTTGAAAAATAGAATTTGTTAATAGGCTGACTAGTGTTAGCTATTATTATATCTAAGGAAGTTTTTAGTGTAAAATGACAAAACCAAAAATGTGTTACTCATGTTGAATAAACTCAAGATTTATCCCTAAAAGACAGGAAGATTGATAGTAGAACAGTAGTGGACAATGGACAGCAAAAATGAATTAGTTATAGGGAAGAGCACTATTGAAAAATTAAAGTATTTATAGAAAATCTATCTTAACTATCTGATCTATGTTATTTACCTCGTCTGTCTTACCCATCTAATTTTTCTTATCTCTCTTACCTATCTTTGGTCCTGGCACTCCCAAAACAAGAAAGATGAGGACCTGTTGGAGTGTGTCCAGAGCAGGCCAGGAAAATGCTCAGAGGGCTGGAGCCTCTCAGCTATGTGGACAGGTTAAGAGAGCTGGAATTGCTCAGCATCCAGAGGAGAAGATTCCAGTGGCATCTTCTAGTCCCTGAAAGGGACCTTTCAGAAAGCTAGAGAAGACTCTGCACAAGAAGTAAGGGGGTCATTGTTTGAAGCTGGAAAAGGACAGATTTAGGCTGGACATGAGGAAAACAGTTCGTGAATATGAAGGTGGGGGATCTCTGGAACAGGTTGCTCAGATTAGTAATGGAGACCCCATCCCTTGAGCCATTCAAGGTCAGGCTGGATGGGTCTCTGAGTAATCTGTTCTAGTTCAAGATGTCCCTGCTTGTTGTAGGGGGGATTGGACGAGATGACCCTAGGTCCCTTCCAACCCAATAAATTCTATAGTTCTATGACTCTATGGTCATCTGTGTCTATCTTTCTCTATGTCTGTCTGTCTACAGATTGACCTCTAAAGATTACTTCCAACCAAAGATATTCTGTAATTCTGTAGTAGGGTGTTAGATGTTTAGCTTCATGAACAAAACACATGAGGGCTCAGAGTAGGTTACACAGGATTTAAACAAGAATCAGTAATTCTCTAAGCAAAACATGGTGATGCAGATAAATTTTTAAGTGATGTCAAAGAGCACTTGTGAGAGGACAAGGTTTTGGACCTTGTTTCAAATCCCTGCAGATCGATGTGGGCTTCAGATATACTATGTGGTTATGTGGTCACCTAAAAAAGCTCAATGAGTATTAGATTTTGTTGAGAAAAACCATGGTCAATAAAGAGACAGATATCCATTTCAAAGTGTTGTCTTTGGAAAATATGCAAATATGTGGGCTCTTCAATTTAATGCAATTAAGGGATACTGGGTTTTATTTCTTGTAATTCACTCTTTGCCTAGCAAGATGTGCAGGGTAAAAAAAAGCCTGGTAAATACTGTACAATCTGGCTACCAACAGAACTTAGATGATGGGAGAAATTCAAAGATTGGTTGGTGAAAATGAAGCAATGCAGCATTTTCTTTTGTGTCTTGTAATTGATTATGATGGTAGTAATTGCTTAAAGGGGAGAGTTAGGTTGGATATTAGGAAGCACTTCCTCACAGAAAAGGTGATCAGACACTGAAATGGACTGCCCAGGGTAGTGGTGGCATCTGTACCCCTGGAGGTGGTTACAGACAGACTGGATGTGGCTCTTAATGCCCTGGTCTAGCCAATGTGGTGATGTCAGGTCATAGGCTGGACTTGATGATCTCAGAGGTCTTTTCCAGCCTCAAGAATTCTGTGACTCTGTGATTCTTCCTATTACTGGATAAAAAAATGTAGGTACATTAGTGAGAAATATTTTTGTCTTCACCATCACAAACATGAAGAAGATGACAAAGAAAGAATATCTAGTTGAAGAGTGTATCTCTTTATGTGCTAGCCTTCAGCATTTCAGCCGATCATCCTAGGATACCTCTGTAGCCAGTGGGAAGAAATACAAACTTTAGGGGGTGATTTGTATCACACCATTTAGACAGTTACTGTGTGGATGGAATGGGTAGAAAATGGAAAGTGCTCTCTCCCTGCTTACAGCACAATCTAGAGATAGATGAATATGTTCTCAGATTGTATACTTTTTGGATCACAGATCTTCAGTCTCTTATACCACAGAATCATAGAATATCTTTGGTTGGAAGAGACCTTTAAGATTATAAAGTCCTGTCTTCAATCCAGCACTGCCAAGTCACCACTAAACCATGTCCCTTAAGCACTACATCTACAAGTTTTTAAAATACCCTCAAGAATGGAGTTTCTATCACTGCCCTGGGCAGTCTATTTCAATGTTTGATAATATTTTTAGTGAAGAAATTCTTCCTAACATCCAGCCTAAACCTCCACTGATGCAGCTTGCAGCCATTTCCTCTGGTCCTGTCCCTTGCCACCAGGGAGAAAAGGCTGTCCCTCCTCAATCCATCCTCCTTTCAAATAATTGTAAATGGCAATTAAGTCTTGCCTCAACCTCCTTTTCTCCAGAATAAATGACCCAAATTTCCTCAATCACTGGTCAAAGAAATTGTATTTAAGACCCTTCATGAGCCTCACTGAACACACTCGAGTACTTCTGCGTCCTTGTAGTGAGGGACCCAGAGCTGAATTCAATACCTGATGTGCAGCCTCACCAGTTTTGAGGTGGATGATCACCTCCCTACTCCTGCTGGTCACACTATTTCTAACACAAGCCAGGATGCCCTTAGCCTTCTTGGCCACCTGAGCACATGGCTGACTCATGTTCAGACAACTCTCAACCAATACCCCTGGGTCCTTTTGTAACCTGCAACAGTTGTCCAACCAACTATACCTAAGCCTGTAGCTTTCCATGAGGTTGTTACAACCCAAGAGCAGGACCTAGAATGTGTCCTTGTTGAACCTCATACAGTTAACCATGGTCCATTAATCAAACCTGATCCTCTGTAGAGTCTCCCTGCCTTCTAGCATATCGAAATGCCCATGCAGCTTGGTGTCATCTTTAACCTTCTTGGTAAAGGCCTCTGAGCTCACATCCAGGAAATTAATATATGTGTTAAAGAGAATGTGCCCCAAAACTCAACCATGGGAACACTACTCGCAACCAAACACCATGACTTGTGTCCTTGAACATTGCTTCAGTTCCTGCATGCTTCATGACATTTCTGCAGTATAAATATGTACTCCAGGAGGGCAGTGTCTAATTTTACACAATTATTGAGGCTGGAAAAGGCCTCTGAGCTCATCCAGCCCAGGCGATGACCTAACATCACCACATCAGCCAGACCATGGCATTAAATGCCCTATCCAGTCTGTCCTTAAACACCTCCAGGGATAGGGATTCCACCACTGTGGTGGGCACTCCACTGCAGTGTCTGATCACTCTTTCTGTGAAAAGAGGAGAGGAAAAAGCCTAGTACATTGGATACCTCTGATTATCTGAATTCCAGACTTTACTACCTGCCTACTCACTCACAGTTACTGAAGGGTTTAACGTACTCCCTTAGTCACTCAAATTTCTGCACAATATAACAAGTCATTTGTGGTAAGATTCATATCTCAAAAGGTTCAGAGCTTGGGAAGAATAGATTAAAGCTATTCAGATTGTGTTGGTCTGTAAAATTGGTTAGAATTCTCATGAGAACAATGTTCTCACATGAATTTTCTGGCATTTTTTCCTCTGAGTCAGATCATAAATACTGCAAGAACAATTTAATTTTTTTGCAGAAGTCTTTCTGCAGTTCCCTTCTCAGGTGGAACTTAGAAGGAAGGAGGTGCATAAAAATTAATAACAATAGAGATCAAAAGTTAACCAAACATTTGAGAAAGTTCTGTAAGAATCAGCCTTAAAGGATTCAAAGAATTTGTGATTTTTTTCCCTATGTTCATTGACGATAATGCACCATCATTTTTAGTCACATATATCACAATAGATCACTAATGCTACATCTGCATGTGCATACTATTAGTTGATTACGGTTTTAATTATGGAACTTTTCATGTTCCTTTTCTCCTGCTGTTCAGAATGACTCTATTCAACAGTTTTTGATCTGCTAGGAGCTTAAGACTAAGTTGCCACTGATGCTGTTTGCCAGTAGCAAAGAGAGCTTTGATATGGCATGACTAACTCCTGACCATGGAGACTGATAGGCCATAATATATTAAGCTCCTGCCAATTTCTATTTTCTCTTTCAAAGATTGCTAACATCAGCTCCCCAGTGTCTGCAGCTCCTGCCAGCCTTTAAATCAGTAGGAGTAATACCTGTCTCTAATTCATAATTACTAGGGCTCCATCACAACGAGCTGGATCAAGCATTGTTAGTGCTTGCCTGTTTTAAATTAGTGACTATGTGCGTTTGAAGAGGCAAGAAGCACAACTGGATGTAAATATAACCTCGTTGCTCTAAAGTTATTCTATCTCACTTTCTCACGAGTCGTCCAGTTGCTGTATTCGTAGTACACAGCAGTTCATTATCGGCAGTGTTAATAACGTTCAATACTGCCCTTATTTTTCAGCAAAATTTGTATTGTGACAGAAACAAGGGTAGCACCTTGTAGAATTGAAACAGGCATTGTGCTTCTGAATCCTTACCTCTTCCCTTGCCTCCCCCCTATTATTAATGTATATTATTACTTCAAGTATGTCAGAAAAAGAGACAAACAGTCAGAGGCAGAAATTTCTCCCTAATTCACTCTGCCTAGCCAGCAAAATGTAGCTCAAAATTATTCAGGGGAAAAATACAATTTTCTGTCATCTCTGCCATACACTGATAACAAAGCTACAGGCTAATATGTTTTGATATTTTTGTCACTCGTTTATCATGTGACCTTTCATGCTATCATTAATACGGCTGAGGGACAGAGCAGATACACTGAAATAAGGGTGTGGAGAAGTCAGATTGCTTCTCTAACAACTAACGGTCAGTCACAGCAATTTATGCTTTTCTTCAGTATAGCACTGACTGAAGAAGAGAAATTGTTATTAAAATTTGATATTACTGTCTAGGCTCTGCCATATAGAATTTGCAACTTTTAGCTATGATGGAAATACTGGGAGGGGGGAGGTTTAATAAATTTCTCTTTGAATTATGATAGTAAAACAATACAACACGCTTGCCTAGATATTCAAAGATATACATGGGAAAAATCATATTCAGGACACTGACACTGCATAGTAGTCATAGTCCAGAATTGTTATATCCAAGAGAAGTATTTTAATAACACTCATTATTTCAATCACCTTGCGTTGGCTCAATTAAAACAGTCGGGTTTTGTGGTTTGTTGTTCTATTTTACAGAATTTCAGTTACTAATAGCATTATGTGCTATTCAGGAATATTTTCGGGGCGTTCAGTAAAGTGTGATCTGTCTTTTTTTTAATGCATGTGTATCTTTTATGATAAATGATACTGGGTTGAAATTTGCATTTGGCTTTACACCATTTCTGACAATGGTCTGGTTTTTAATGTTCCTGCAGAATCCGGTTTGTTCAAATTCCAATATAAAGCTAATTTACGTTTGACATTAATGAGTGAAGAAATGTTTTATACAGTACATCAGAGCTGAGAGAGAACTTTACAGCGTTCTAGTAAAAGCAAATTATTTCTGAGTACACCCATTATGTGAAAAATGAAAAATCTTTCACTAGCCTAAGCTACTTGTAATTTCAAAATCCTGTGACTTTTAATGTTTATATTAAAAAAGGGATTGAAAATTTAACAAAGTCCTTATTTCCTCCTCTCTGACATCTATTGGGGAGATTGTAATTTTTAACTACTTGCAAGAGATCTTTTTCCTCAGCATGCATTTCTGCTAGGTCAGAGTAAATCATTCATTGATAAAACATTATTATAATAATTTAATTATTAAAAAAATTAAATATGCTGCAAACTAATCTAGTTAAGAATTAAATAATACTTGTCTCAAGCATGACTTCTCTGGGGAGTATTTTTTTTAAGTGTACTAGAAAATGACCTTTACATGTGAGGAAAGAAAAAAAGGATGAGTTTTAAATAGAAGGATTTTTAAATAGATCCCAAAGAGGCTGGTATGCTTGAAATAGATCATTTTGCTGTAGAATCTGACTGCAAATTGAAAGTTTAGGTTTCTTGTTTAAATTTTTGGAAACCATATGCAAATGAGTGATTGAGAAAATATCAATACTCTTCAATCTGTATTTTTTAGGAGTAAATTCACATATGTTTGCAGAAATGAATCCTAAATACAGGCATCAATACATTGGATAGTATTAACACTACTTAGAAATACAATTGCTGATCCCATTTATTAATATTTTGTAATAAAGAAGCCCATCACATGTACTGTTTAGCAATTTTAGCATATATTTTATCCACATTTGTGCATATAAACCAAATTAATCTGTTTGTATTCTTAGTGTCTGTGGATAGTGGTGTTTGATAAAAAATGAAAAGCTTGTTCAAATCATGCAAACTTTAAAACATTCTCCGGCAATAATTTTATAGGAGATAAAGGATTTTTACCTCCTAGCATTTCTGTAACTGTGTTATTCTAATAGAATTCTAATTATTAATTTGTTTTAATAATAGTTATTTCTGAAGTAATTAATGAGAAAGGGTGCAAGCAGGAATAATGTTGTTAATAAAAGAATTTAAAATGGTGTAAACTCTTAATAATAAAGTAATTATTAATGTGGTTAAAAGACACCTGTCAAAATATTAAGTAAAAAATAATTGCTAAAACCTCCTTTCTGTTCTGATGTTACTCATTAATCTGAAAGCATGTTGTATGCTATTCAGATAGAAGAAGATGATTTCTTCCTTTTTTATCAAATGCTGGCCTTAGAAGCAGAATATCCTGAAGTGCTGTCTTTCGTTAGTGCGCACTCTAATAGAGTGTAGGCAAGACGTTGGCTAAGTGGGCTTCCCTTTCGCCTCCCTATCACTAACAACAGTCCTGACCTGGAGATGCAGCCCCTTTCAGGATAAGAAGAAAATGTGCCTATGCCTATTTAGTCTGTGCCGCTCTTGAACAGACTGTGTATCAAGCTGAATTATACTTAATCCTTTTATTTTTTTTCAGAGGCTTTGGGGACGTGTGTTTTTGGCTACTGTCAACAAAGAATTCAGTTGGACTAAGAATCTCCGATCTGTTTAATACGGTGCTGAAGGGAAAATCGGGATCTTTAATCCTAGCATGAAGCAGCCTCCAGACTTAGGTATTTTATAATTTACATTTGGTTCAGTTTACTCCTGGCAGTGAATGGCAAAGCAAAGAAAAACATAGAAAAAGAATGAAACAGTCTTTTATTAATAGTTTCCCATTGAAGTTAATTTAAAAAAGAAAATAAAACCATGTTTTCCTGCAGTCTGGAATCAATTCTAAACCTTCCTCGTTTGTTGTTATCACACCTTAAAAGCACTAATAGCAGAATTCTCTTATCTTTCTAACTTTGTTCAAAGTGTGTGCGCATATCATAAAGCGGAATCACTTATTGCTTTAATGTTTGTGTTATACTGACGGCAAACCTAAGAAAGAAAAGTCTTCAATTTCCCCCTCTCCTACCGTACCATTCAGCAAAAACATACAAATGGACAAAAAAAGGAAGGGAGATTTTTAAAGCTGATGTTCATGTTTGCATGTAAATAAAGCAAGAGCCACAAACAAAGCCAGCCATCTCACATCCTTGCCTTCCGTGGAAAAGGATGGAAAGGCTGCCTGCTACCAATCAGCAAGTGGTTGCTATGGTTACAAGGTCAGGAAATATGCCTTTTCCCCAGTTGTCCAAGGCTTGCACATGTCACTTCTGAAACTATGAATTTTATATACAGGTCAGGAGATGCATACCAAAGAAATAAACAGTGAACTGGACCATAATGACAGCTAACGTTCAAACGTCCTTGAATTTTTTAAATTCCTATCCAAACACATTTTGTCATTTTGAATGGGTCGGGGGTTTATTTTTGTATAACATTAGAGTGATTCTTTCCCATAATGAAATTTTGCAAAGTAGGTACAAACTCTGCCTCGTTATTATAAGCTGCATCGATAACTTGTCTCAGAAGGATGCTTCTGTTCTTCCTCTTTAATTTTTTAAACTCTTGAAGTTGCTGTTATGGAATATTCTAAGAATATAATTTGATGCAACTTAAGAACTCTGAGTAATAAGGACTTTCTGAAAAACAGATTTAAAAAGACTGTATTTATCTATAGACAAGATGGTGGTTAAGCTGTTAATGAAATGCAGATGGTCCTGTTTTAAAGTACAAATGATTCTTTACTTGATATACTTAGCTTTAGGGGAGTTTTAAAATAATCTCTAAAGGTTGAAAATGATATAGTATTTGTAAAAGGAGTAAATTGTGAAAGAAACATTGGTTGTTTATGTATCATTGAAGAATTTACTAGGAAAATTAGTCAAAGGTGTCTCAGGGGACTTAGCATTTTGCTACAGATAAGGTAGGTCAAGTAAATTTAGCGATGGTTATTAAAGGGTCTGTATTATTTTTGCTCTGTATTCCGTAGTGGGACATAATAATCCTTTCTTTATTTCAAATGTGCTTAAAATCTAGATTTTATTGTATTAATACTTAAGGACCGTGATAATAGTTCCTGAATCTTCAACCAGGAACTGCTTAACAGACTTAACAAACAAAAAGTGAATGAAAATATTGAAGTGATATTTATACCACTTCAATTTGAATATTAACGTGTGCTGCTTCTCTCCAAACGTGTGCTATATAAATGTTGTAGCTATGTAATTGCATCTTGTTTTGTATAGTCATTATTTCTGTACTAACTGGGGGATGTACAGAAGGGGTTTTAAGAACACAGTGTAGCACACATGGAGTTCAGACCACTTGTAATTTTTATTATTTTTTCTCTAGAAGCTGTATGTAAATGACATTAAAAGTTCAATTAGCAGCAATTTTTCCTAAAATTTCCTTGCAACTTTAGTTTTCAAAAGCTTCTTGAAACAGTATGTCTGCTGTTTATACAAGGGTTTTATTCCTTGCTACTTGCTGTGACTCTCACATTTCATTCATTGATGTGAAAAGCCTAAAAGAGATCAAAATAGGCAAGCAACACACAGAAAATATATTGTTCCCCTTTCCTTTGGAATATTTTTATTCTTCTTATTTTGATTATGGGTGGGTTAGGGATTTGTTTGGGGTTTTGGTTGGTGGTTTTTTGCTTCTTAGGGATTTTTTTTTGTTTGGTTGGGGTTTTTTGTTAGGAAAGATTAGTCTTTCTCTTGATAGCAATACTTTTCTTCTTTTCTACCTCTACTTTCTCCTCTTTTTTTCTTTTTTAGCAGAAAGCAGCATTCAAATGAGAAACTAAGTACATTTCTTTTCAGCAGGCAATTTACCCCATGATGAGATATGCTTTCACTTATTTTTCTTTGACATTCTAACATCTAGCAGCACAGCAGGTATTCAAAGGTTAGACTTCAAATAAGGGATAACTACATTCTAACATTAATAGATGCCATTGTATGAATGTCATATTATGCCAGCATTTAGTTTCTTTAATTGTTTTTCTACAATTATATGCAATAACAACGATTGAGACAAAGTGAGAAGACTTCAAATTTTATTATCATGATTGTTTTGTATGTGATTAGCTTTCTCTGTAGTATTTTGTTTTATATGGAATAACATTCATAAATAAGAAGTTATTTGAGGAGGTCTCCTAACATTTATACTGAGTCTGCAAGAAGCATGTTTTAGTTGTCTGCTTGCTACTTCGGTTAAAAATCATGTATTCTGATATTCTACCTGCAAGATTGAAAACTATTCTAAGCAGTCTGCAATACAACAGTGTCTTGGGGAAACCGTAAATATAGGTTCTATAGATGTGAATAAGGAATACAAGTCTGCGTTACTAAGAACAGACTGCATTCAGTACACTTTTAAACATTAAGATTAATGACATTTTTCCATTCTTACATAGTTTTGCCATGAGATCATAATGTACTGTCTTACGTATTTTTTTCTCCTTCTGTGACCTTTTTGTATGGCCAAATGAGTTTAGGTTATGTGTCTTGTGGCCTGTGAGCAACCTTGCCCATTAGCCAGTGCCCAAACCTTTGATGTAAACCATCAGCCCTACGATTTCTGCGGTTCATTCATTTTTGTGGTTCTCTAACGATCTCTGCCCTAGCTCTGAATCCTGCCTTTATTGTAGACAGAGCTGACAACAGGCAGCCTTGTCTTTCATTTCCTTGATGTACTTTGTACTGCAGTATGGCTTTTGTTAGTATTGATGCAAACATTACCATAAACCACCACCTAGGGACTAGAAACAATTGACTAACTGTTTTCAAATCCAATACACTTAAGTTGATCAGACACAAAGTTTAAGTACAGTTAGCTATAACAGCACCAAAGCTGTGTGGTCTCAGGCTCTATAGACTGAAAAATAAAGGTCAGTGGAATGAGAATACTGTGTCAAGACAAACTGCAATGAAATTTATTCAGGAGGTGAATATTGGACCATGACTTCATTCCTCCACTTGGTTAGTATATCAGAGAAATATCATTTTTACTATCAGGACTATTTGAAATGATATCCTTTTAATCGAATTTAAAAGTTCATTTTTATGAACTAAAGAAGTGGATTATGAAGAGAGAGCAATTATTTCAGTAGTGAGTTCTGATTGTGATGAGACATTTCAAACTGGCTAATGTTAAAATTTCTCTGTTACATTCTAAACAGCTAGTTAACCATCACTGGACTCGTTATAACTGAGTAATTCTCTGCGTAAGGACAAATTTCAGTTAGCAACAGTGTAGATGCAAAACTGTGCCAAATCGTTTTTGTATGAGCAGCAGTGGCAGGGTCATTTCCTTAGATCCTGGATTCAAGCCTTTGTAAAAAGGGCTATTCAGACTCAGCTTCCATATGATTCTTCAAGGATGACAGTTGCACCTTGGAACTTTCTTCCTAAATTAAGCAGTTGGGAACTTGGAAAAGTGAAACAAAGAGACTTAATGAATTGGATTTAAGAGTCCACTGCTATTTCAACTGTTGTAAAAATCTTCATACTCAGCATACAGTAATAGGATTATTAACCTGATTTTTTAAACTACAAATATGTTTGGCTTAAATACATCTAAAACTATAGAATTTAAACAGTAAATACAAACACACTAAGCAGGAGCTGAAAGAATTTGGACTTTTAGGGGAAATAAAAGAAAAGGAAAGTAAGAAAAATATAATTGATGCTTTAATTTTTTCCAAGTTTTGATGCAACCATCCATTGGTTGTCAGCGATTGATTAGGATCTGTTCTACGTTAGTGTACATTTGTCCAAAAATGTTGTGTGCTACTTCGATAAACATCTGGCTTGGGGGTTAATGCAATTGTTTCACAGCACGCCCTTTTTAATATTCAAATTGACAAGCTAAATTTCTCTGTATTAGTTATTTTATGTGACTGATAGTGATGCTTTTTACATTACTGTTAATCTAGAAATGAACTGGTGGCATTGACTCCAAATTATCTATATTTAGATGCTCAGGTTTTATCTTTCATTTTCCTGTTTCTTTAATATGAGTAAGCACTCTGGGGCAGAGACTGCTTTTCTATTCTGTTTCTATAAAATCCCCAAAGCACCTTTGAAATCTGTAGGAGCAATAATACAACTACAGGGTTATTTTCTCTTTTTTTATATTTGTCAGCAAAATTAATTATGTAAAACAATGACACTAGAAATGTATTTATTTTTTTTTATATGGACAGAAAGGCAGGGGACAACTTACCCTTGAGAGGCTCCAAGGAAAGAGGAGAAGAAATCTGCTTTCTTTTGCAAGTCCTTCAGCACTTTTTTTCTCTCAGAACAGTATGTTTTGGAGGGAGAGCAGGCATTACTCTACCCCGTTTTGCTTCCTATTAAATGTCAGAGAAGATTTGAATGATCTCTCTGGCAATATTTCTGTTTCCCTATCACTATAAAAGTCTTCTCCAGTATCTCACAACCATGTTGTCACTATGGACACTCCATCCTTTTCCTTTCTCTTGTAAATCTGACGTATTGTCAAATCCTGTTTTCTGGATTTGGTTTTCTGGTCGCCACACCCATTCAAAGTAAGAGAAGTATTTGTTTGTTTGATTGTTTGTTTGTTTCCCTTCCCTAAGGGAGATGTTTGAAAATAACAAATATTCATTCCTGTTGTGACTTATTATCAGTGTCCAGCTCTGACTGAATCTGAAAGGGTCAGCTCTTAGAGGAAAACATTATTAATAATCTCAACATTTTGACAGTGGAACTTTTAGCTCATAAAGAGAAAGAGGGACTATAAGTCTTTGCAGACTAAGAAACATCTCATTTCTGCTTACAGAATAAAATTCAGGATGATTCAGAGGTGAGCTGAGACCTGAAGTTTGGGCTCAACTCTGATTTACTGTTTATATCAGATGATGCCATTTAACCCTATGCTGGACCCAATACAGAGCTTGGTATTTTGGGATGAGGGTGGAGAGGAGGATTGTACTGCCCAGCAATTAATTTATACCTCCATGTTAAAGAAAGTAATAGCTTTACATCTGTATCTATCTGTATTTCTTGCGCCTTGTGCATTTGGAACAAACTGGCTTTGTTTCCCAGTTACTGTTACAGCCTGTGTTTAATGGTGTGGAAACAAGACAACTCAAACACATGCTTTGACAATTCTCATAACTTTGGCTCTTGAATCAAATACTGAGGAAAGTGTTCAGTCTTTTCATCTGTGCGCATTGTTTTATCATGCAATATGCTGTATCTTACTTCTGAAACGTAATACAGCAAAACATTGTTCAGACAGAACTTTACAAAGGCAAACCAATTATCATACCAATTGTGACACTTTGGTAGTAATTTTGGTGAAACACTTCAGTGTTTCAGTAATTGCAATATGTACTACAAGGATTTTATAGCTGAAAAAATTATCAGTGATAATTGACTGTGAGTCCCAGACAGACAGCTCATCCAAGTTCAGTTCAGACAACAAAGGTGCAGAAAAGCCAAAATGATTTAAGTTCTCAGTTCAATGTGTCATACCCTCCCTGACATCACTTTATTTTTTAAGCATCATCCAATGGACCGTACAAGATATATAGGGGTTGATGGCTATGGCTGCTGAATTTATGAGTAGAATCTCCTGTGGAATTGTCCCATAATTGGGTTCTTAAAATAGATTTTCTAAGATAAGTGCAGTTGTAGTTGTGTGTTGTAGAGAAGTTCCAGTTTTTTTGCAAATGTAAACCAGCCACAGGAATTTATAGGGAAAAGTATAATGGCCAGTGATTGATAATGATCATATCGATTAAATGCCATAATTAGACTGGCAATAAGACTAATAGGCCAAGAAGGAAATAGAATTTTATGAAATTTCATTAACAGTAAGCCTTGCATTCCAGCATGCAAGCTCCTTGTAGTTAGAAATGTTCAGGATTAGTTCATTTATTTCAATCTTTTTGAAAGGAGATGAATGCCTCTGTAGTTTAATACTGTGGCTTATATTTTTGTTTAATGTCTGATTAATGAGTAATTTTATGAGAGTAACCCAATTCTAGTTAAAACATGAATGTACCTAATTTATACCTTCATTTTTGTAATGACCTAGTAATCCTTGCTTAGAGTTTAGACTTTATTTTCCTGCTTAGGTATTGACGCAAAGTGGGTGGGGCTACTCACTTGTTTAGTTTTGGTTTTGTTTGTTTCTTTAATTCGACACATTTTTGGATTCTACTTTTAGGAAAAATGAATGTATTGAAGAATTTGACTACTTATGGTTAAGTGAAGACATTGTTGAAAGGCATTCAAGGAAAAGTAGAAATTATATAGAAAAAAACAAATACACATTTTGTCACAGATACTAAAATAAAGTAGGACCAAAACATATACTGTAGTTGTGGCAGTTTCTAAAGTCCTTGAAGTAATGTGATATACCTGAAGCCATGCTGAAAAGCATTAGCAATGCATTTCCTACCACTTAAAACTACTCGAAAAGGCTAGATTTTTTCATCGGTTTAATAACAGCTCATCTGCATTCCGTGTCACTTCTACAGGGTGAAATAGGAGAAGTATACCCAAGTATAACAAGAGGAGGAGGTAAAAGAACGAGCTAGGGAAATAAAAAAAAAAAGGCTTTCTGAGTGAAGTGGACTTGATCTGTCTCAGTGATGCTCCTCTCAACATACTGTGTGTCAAACAACTAACAAGGGTGAAGTTCTTAAGTTCTGTAGACAGATGCATCACAGGCACATCCACAGGCCCAAGAGAAGCATTTATATTTGAATTTTTCTCCACAAAATAGAAACAGACTAAACAGACGGTTTTTGTTTTGCTTTTTGTTCCACTCTCCATTTATCTTTCACTGGGAGAACAGAAGGAAAGAGGAAGGAGGAAAGGAGGTGACAACAGCAGGAGGGTGTTGCAGATTCTATAGAATTGGCAGCAAAAGTTCATTCACATGTGTTTTTCCACACACACTCACACTCACACAAAATGAGTATTCAATCACCTTGAATGGAACATCTTAACTGCTTGTCTGGTCAGCTTTCTCCTTAGAGTTTCAAGTTATGGACTCAATGTGTAATCTAGGAGTGTAGTCTAGCTGTCCCTTTTACAATGCAAGGCACTCAGTGCCAGTTGCACTAAGCAGGGTGCCTCTATCTGTACTAGTGCCATCAGCAGCTCTGGAGATGTACTTTGAGTGCAAATGTGATAGACAGACGGTCTGCTGCAGGACTGAAATTTCCAAGAGCTGGCAACAGCTGATTGTATGCTAAATGCACTAACTTTTTACATCAGCTCCTGTACTTTATTCAGGAAGATACAAGCTGAGGCTCTGATAGCCTTCTAAAATAGTAAGGAAACAATCCAGAGTTTAACTAACCCAGCAGTATCAGAGGTTATTTTGGAGGTAGGTGTGTTCTGCTGCTACTTATTTGGATTTTTTCGTCGTTGCTCTCTAAAAAATAAATATTGCTTGTATTTAATCTGTCAATGAAATAAAACAATAATACTGGCTCAGATTCTTTTTATTTTGTTTTTCTCAGTAGGTTGTATGAGAAAATAAGACTGATGTTAGAAACTTCATTCTGTGCATTGAAAAAAGAGAATTCTCTTTTGGTTTTCTGTCCACAATGAAGTGGAAGTCCTAGGAAGCAGAGTCGGGGTGTCTGAGTATCCTGAGACATTCCTTTTAGAGCAATAAATGTTGCTTTCCTTTGTCAACATAGTTTCCTAGACACATTTGACATTGCTGCCCCCCACCCCCCAGGCCTTTCTCAGCTACTCACCTGAATAAATCTAAAAAGAACAGAGGAAACTAATTTGGGTGTGAATCAAAAAGTCTCACATAAATGTACTTTTTGTGATAGATACCACAGACACAGAGTATGCTGTGCCCTCCTCTTTTCACATACCTTGCATCTAGACACAATGCATATTATTCACTTAATCATCCTCTGAGAAGCTGCCAAGGACAGATGTAAAAGAGGGAGAAAGACAATTGCAGCGTTTCCTTCCCAGACTCAATTCTACTCCTGTTTGCATTTGCTCTTCTTTTTTAAGGCTTAAATCTGCAAGCATCAGACCCATACTATAACAGCTCTCAAGCTTGGAGGCTGAGAAGAATGTGGGAAGTAATAATGACATGGCCTTCAGTGCTTTGTTTGCAAAGAACAGCAACAACAAAAGATTACTCCAATGATCTAAGCCCATTGGAAATACAGTGCCATTTCTTCCCTTGCGATGTGAGGCAAGGAGTGTATTGAGAGTATTGAGAGTATGTTCTTCCTTTTTTGACTAAGGTGTTAGAATCCTAGGACAACTTTAATACATGAAAGACTACAGCCACGTAAATCCGGCTACACCTCCCCCCCACACACACACCCAGGCATGCACGATAAGAACTAGCACAACGGCGTTGTTATAGCTAATAGCAGTGACCAAATTCTACTGGCCTTTACATTTCTCATATTGATCTGCAAGAAGAGGGAGATCAAGGTTTTGGGCTTTGTTAAAGGAACAACATTAGACTAAACCCATTAAGTTTATTGTCTATGATATAATACTGGTTTTGTGCTTTAAATGATCAGGCACGGGATTATTTTCAGAATAGTTCTTTTCCAGAGGAAATCTTTCCATCTGATTTCAAGGTGGTATGTGGTGACTGGTTGGTCAGCTCCACTGCTACTCCCCAGTGTGTGTTAGGAGGCGAGCCAAGGTTTGGAATAACAATGTTGGCATTCTGTTTCTTTCTTCCAGAATCATGAGAGGAAGAATATAAACTGCAACAGCTTTGAAACTGGCTCCAATTCATCTACATTTTCTTTTTGCTTTGCTTAAGTTCTCCTCTCTGTTCTATGTAAATGTGTTCTTTTTGAAGGATAAAGGGAAAGCTTCTTGTCTTCACAGTGAAGAACTTGCATAAATCTCTGTCTTCTTTTTTACCTGCCTTTTATTTTTACTGGATAGCTCTCTAACACTTTTGTTCTGCTGCATTTGTCTGCTTTGATATTCTATTTCTTTGTTTGTCTTCCCCAAACTACTGCTCTGTTTGCTTCATTATCATTCATAGTTCTACCCAAAATTACCCTGTTTGAAACTGGAATCTTTGTTACTGGCTCCTGCAGATGTTTGCCCTTTCTTTCCATCTCTGCTGGACTTCACTATTTTATTACCTGATCTCTGTCTCTAGTCTTCCCCAAATTAGGGTCTGAACTAAAAGAAAATTGTCTGTGCAATGTTGTGTGGCCAAAGGGATGAATCTGGATGTGGAACTAGAGCCTTCACTGGAGTACTTCTTATCACAGGGCTTATATGGCAGATGCTGTATAATATGGGTGCTGTCCAAATAATTTCAGGTAAGTTCTTTTGCAAATAGATGTAAAAATCTAAATTTCACTGTCCTATAAATATATCTGGTTGTTTAAAGGTACATTTTAGAAATAACTTCATCCTCTTTGTCTTGATGATATGTTACTGTGTGCAGGGGTGGGAAAGGAACAAAGAAGGAAACTCTTCGCCATTTCTCAAGACTGCTAAAACTTCACTGTTCTAAGATGAGGGAGTTTAAAGCAAGCTCTGTAGGCCATGGATTGAGTCCTCTAGAGATCTGTGTACTGTCCTATGTACCACCACATGTACAGCAGACTTTCTGAAGATGTTCTTTATCTGTCAAAGGTTTAGCACAGCTACTACCTACCTTGCTGTTAACGTCATTGGTTGATCAGGTCCAAGATGAGGTTACCAGTTGATTTAGTTAATGTACTAATGGGCCAAAATAAAAACAAGACATGGAGGGCTCAAAAACCCCTTTAAATTACAGACCAAACAAAAAACATCTCAAATTGGGAAAAAGGCACAGGAAGGTACATATAATTCACCCCACATAAAAAGCTAATCATAAAGACATAACCGTAAAGATTAATCACATATTTTTACATAACCTTTAATCAGTTCTTGCTTCATGTGGAATCCATTCAGCCCATGCATAGGGCCTTCAGCATCAGTGGGTACTTCAAGGTCCAGATCCCTGTTCCACATGCTTACAAGCCAGTCCTCCATTTCCAGCATGCTAATTTCTATAGCCACAGATGAGGGGAAAACTCTCAAGCAATGGATTGCAGGTGAAACCACCCTTACACTGATCTCTGAGGTACAACTCTCTCTGTCTCCACACACCACATTCCCAGGGCAAGATAGGTGCTATGCCCAGCCTAATGACACGTGCATCCTCTCCGAACACAAAAAGAGGAATCAGAACAGCTTTGACTGATACTTTTAACTTTAACAGAAAGACAGAAAGTATCATAAAGTCACTGCTCATTTTGCAGAGACATTGTTTAAGGAGAGAAATATGCATGTGGTTGTATATGAGTCAGGGGATGGTAATATACTAAATGTAAGATGTAGAGGTATCAAATATACAAGAGAAACAGTAGATGTGATACAAGGTAGAACAGGCAAGAAGAGGAGGAAAGCAGTACTTAATATATCAAAGGAAGGTTTTTTGTGGTAGCACATACATGGAAGAAAATGGAAATAAAGCTGAGCGGAGTGTGAGCATGAAACATTTGCTACTATCCAATCAAACTAATTTAATGCTGTTAGAGAAGTGCTGTTATTAAATTTACTGCAGAATACCAGAGCAGATGGTTACGGGTTTTCCTTCTTGAATTTTGGAGCTGTGTTTGAATCTTTTTTACTCCATTGGCTTTGACCATATCTGAAAGGAGTATGGCAGTGCTGACTTTTTCACAGCGATTGCTCTCTGTAATCCCTTGACTAGCAGGTGTCAGGTAAATCAAAACAATAGCAACCCATTATTTTGCACAGGCCAAGTCCTTCCTTGGGAATATGCAAACCATTAGGAACTATTTAGCCTTCTAAATTTTAGCAATATTAATTTTTCCATTGGCTTCCTTATTTCTTAATTTTAAATATCATCTCTGAGTTAATAATAACATTGTCTTTCATTTGTCCTGGTGCAAGTGCATTAAACAATAGGAAGTAAAAATCTATTCACAAATTTGAAGATAATTTAGTTTTGTTTTAAAGAAATGAAAATAAAAGGGTGAGAGACCTAAGTGCTTCTACCAGATCAGCAGAAGCCTATCCACAATGTTGTAGCCCAGCAGCTTCTTCCTATTTTCCAGTCCAATCCATGTTTGTCTTTTCATAGCACTGTTTAATATTGTCTGGTCTTTCTTTTTGTGATTTCCAATTAATTTTTTATCCTATGCTTTGCTAGAAATTGGAGATCATGTGACTAATGCGAACCTTTCTTGTATAAACCTTCTCTGTGTTCTCAATTCTCTTTTTTGTTGTTCATTTTTTCTTAGTATGTCAATATCTGAAGTATCAGTTTTTCCAGAGGCCATTGTCAATATTTGGTAGGATTTTTCCTTGAATTTTAGTCAATTGCCAACACTTAACTTTCTAGAACAACACTGACACCGATACAAGATATGACAGAGGTACCATAGGTGGACCTTCATTCATTTTCAAATGGAATTTATTTCTGTCCTGTGTTTTATTGAGTTCTCTCTCCACTGCCATTAAATATTTCCACTTTGCACAGAAGTTACACATCAAAAGTTTTACACAGAATGACAAACTTCTTTTTGACCGAGACACTTGGAAGTTTCATCTGTGTGTTCTGGTTTACATTAATTTTATATAGTCATAGAATCATCATAGCTGGAAAGGACCTCCAGGATCATCAAGTCCAGCTCTCACCCCATCATCTCCCTAACCCCTAGACTATGGCCTCAAGTGCTGTAGCTACTTGCCTTTTAAACCCCTCCAGTGACGGTGACCTCTTCCCTGAGCAGCCTCTTCCAGTGCCCAACCACTCTCTCGGTTAAGAACTTCTTAATCTAAACCTCCCCTGACACAACTTGAAGCTATTTCCTGTTATCCTATCATTAGTAATTTNGCCTTCTCTGGTTCTGCTCCAGCCTCTCAATGTCCTTCTGATATAGTGGTGCCCAAAACTGGACACAGTACTGAAGGTGCCGTCCCATGAGTGCAGAGTACAGGGGAGGATCACCTACATACTCCTGCTGGTTACACCATTCTTGTTGCATGCCAGGATGCCATTTGCTTTCTTGGCCACCTGGGCACACTGCTAGCTCATGTTGATCTAGCTGTCAACCAACACCCCCAGGTTCTTTCAAGCCAGGCAGCTTCTCCAACCTGTATCTGCTGGGGGTTGTTGTGGCTGAAGTGAATGACCTGGCACTTGGCTTTGTTAAACCTCACATGATTGGCCTCAGCGCACCTCTCCAGCCTGCCTAAATCCCTCTGCAGTGCCTCCCTACCCTCAAGCAGTTCAGCATTCTCACTTAATTTTTTGTCATCTGCAAATTTACTGAGGGTGCATTGAATCCTCTCATCGAGAGCATTGATAAAGATGTTAAACNTTGCATGCCAGGATGCCATTTGCTTTCTTGGCCACCTGGGCGCACTGCTAGCTCATGTTGATCTAGCTGTCAACCAACTCCCCCAGGTTCTTTCAAGCCAGGCAGCTTCTCCAACCTGTATCTGCTGGGGGTTGTTGTGGCTGAAGTGAATGACCTGGCACTTGGCTTTGTTAAACCTCACATGATTGGCCTCAGCGCACCTCTCCAGCCTGCCTAAATCCCTCTGCAGTGCCTCCCTACCCTCAAGCAGTTTGGCATTCTCAATTTTTTGTCATCTGCAAATTTACTGAGGGTGCATTGAATCCTCTCATCGAGAGCATTGATAAAGATGTTAAACAGGACAGCTCCCAACACTGAGCCTGTGGGACATTGCTGGACTGGGCTTCTCAGGGTCACTGAAACACAGCAAAACCAATAACAAATGTTATAGTAAACAAAGAAAAGAATTTTTTTAGCAATAAAGAAAGAGTTTAAGGGAAAACCGCAACCAAAGGCCTCCATCCACTTCTTTCTCCCTGCCACATTTTTTCCCTCTCTTGAGGACAATATTCTTCACACTTCTCTAGTGTCACCACTAAGATACCTATCTTCTCAGCAGAGTATGGAGGAAAGAAAGAGAATGGTTGTCTTTCATCAGGTATGTGTGACTAATTAAGCGTTTTTTGTCATCATGGCCACCCCACAACACAGAAAAAGAGAAGCCAGAGAGGCTTCTGCAGTCTGGAAGCCAGAGAGAGGAATATCTCCCCCATTCTAGGAATTCTTCTGGGTGAATAGAATGACGGGAAGGGATATCTGTCTGTCCCTTGTCACATGGGACACGTGGCATGTAAAATTAAAGACTAAAGGATCTGGTGCATGACAAATGTAATATCTTAAAAAAAAAGAGGACTCCATCTGAAATAATATCAGAGCATTACTTTTCTAAAGCAAACTACTTGAAAGTGACACACTGTAGTGATTTCTATAGTGTTGTTATGTCCTTGGGCTGATGTATGGGAGTAGTTAAAATTATTGTCAAAACAGGTAATATACAGTACCAGAAAGAGCCTAAACTATGCAGAGCTTTAACAATTGTTTGCCTTGGCTTTGTTTATCAGCTCTTTTTCATTTGGCAGTTTTCTTTCTGACTCCTCAAACTCTTCAGTGTGGTTCTTACAGCTTGGTGAAAACCCACATTGAAAATTGTTATGCAAACCTTGGTAGTATCAGCATTTTCTTTCACTTTCAGCTCCACAAATCTCAACTCACCTGAAATCCATGGTGAACTTGATGTATGCAGGGGATGAACCATTGGAAAGGGACTGGATAACAACTTCTTTATGTTGAAACTGGTCAAACTCAGACATTTCACCCCATCAAAAAAAAAAAAAAAGATGGCAGAATTAGAGGTGTTTAATCTCTGCTCCTATTTTGCCAGTTGTTGATGCTGGCAAAATACAGAAAATGAAATGGAATGTTAAAGCTTCTAGCTGTACCATTTAATCAGTACTGCAGTTGCTGTTTAATTAGTATTGATGACTGTGTACAGTGTTTTTGAGGTTAGCTAAAGGGGTCTCATTGGTCCTCACTGGTCATCTTCAGGTATTAAGCCAAGACTTATCTCAGGAGGTGACAGGATGCCTTAAAATCAAGCTGGTAACTTACAATATGTTATAGTCAGACTCAGAAGAAACTTCTTCAGTGAGGGTAATGGAACATTGAAACAGGCTGCCCAGGTGGGTTGTGGAGTCTCCTTCTCTGTAGGCATTCAAGACCAACCTGGATCTGTTCCTGTGTGACTTGGTCTAGGTGATCCTGCTGTGGCAGGGGGATTGGACTAGATGATCTTTCAAGGTGGTTTCCAATCCCTAATGATTCTATGACTCTATGAAAATCAGTACTAAAGGCTGGAGAGAAAAAGGACTGCAAAGTAACTTCCTCACAGTGGGAGGAACTGAACTTCATTTAGGGTACATTAAAGATGAAATTACTCCAAACCCACCACATCTCTGTGTAGTGAGATGAACAGGATCAAGATCGACTTATGAAGAACATATTATGGATTTCTTAAATGATTGAAATATAAGAGAGTCTGAGATGATACTGAAGAGACATCTAGGCCATTCTTTTGTCTCTGGCAGAGCCATAGGTGTTTAGAAATGTGAGAAACAGAATGTATGTGAAGTCACCCTTCCCTTGGAAATTCTTCCCGATGTTTTCTTGGCCAAAGATCCACTCATTAAATGCATTGGCTCCAATAGGTTAAAATGTCCACAACTGCATGATTACACTATATACAAGTGAAATATTGCTTGCTATTCTCCCATAGAAATTTTTATACTGTCAGTAGCTGTATGCTGAGCTGTGTATTTGGTACTCAAGAACTGACGTGTCCTTCACAGCTTAATACACTGGCACAGTATGAACTTCCCACAATCAGAATGAGAATGTGACTTTCCTGCAACTGAAATGCAGAATAGGACATTGCCAAACCTGAGAACCTCAGGCTTTCTTCTTTCCAGGAAGCAGAAGGAAGGGCAGATTACACACTTTTTTCTCCTTCCAGGTCCCACAGCTTTCAACACTTTCTGATCAGCTAGGCAGGTGATCTGACTGAATTATCTCCAAAATGATAACGTTTGTATTTAATTCTGTGCTTGGTAGTATTCCAAGATAGCTCTGAACCACTCTCTGTGACACTTGGTTCAGAAATGGGCCTGATGGCCTTCTCCTGCATTCTAACTTTACATCTGTGGTGAGCTGAAACCTCCATGATTCCCTTTGGTGCCATTAAACCAGGATCCAGCTTTGTCTAAGCCCAAAGAGATATCTTCAACTACATTAAAAGAAAACTAAATACAGGGAGAAATGAAAAACTTAAAAAATAATGTATAATACGTTAAGCTGTGTGTCAGCTACATTCCTAGAGTTCTGGAAAGAAATGTGTATCGGATTTTATGAAATCGGTGGGTTCTGAATTGTTTTAAAGAATAAATATTTCCTAAAAGTGATGAATTGCCAGCAGATGTTTTCTATTAGGAATAGGGTAGTTTTGTTAGAATTTACTAGATTTGGGTTGATTTTTGCCATTTTCAACAACTTTTTTAGTGTGTTTGTAAAGCTAATAAAAATATTTATTAGGGACAAAATGTTACCGTGCTACATTTCCACTGAAAAATTAGTCAGAATAGGGCACATGGCCTTTTGAAAAATTATGATAAATATCGTTTTTATAATAATAAAGCATTTGCAAGCTCACAGCTTCTTGAAATAACTTCTAGCCTAAGTAAATGTTAAAACAGAGTGGAAATCTGGCACCAAAAGAAAGGGGGTAATGTTTCATCTGCAAAGAATGTTGCTTTGAACCTTTGGATTCAGCTGCAAATTGAAGTGTAATGCAGTTACAGGAGTTGTAAAGGGTAAAATAGGAGACATTGGACCCTGAGTTAACTTTTCAGCTTCACTCATTTTTAAATTTTGAGCTTTACATCTAGAAACAGTGACATTTATATTTTCTTTTTGCTTTCCTGATAGTGGGCTGACTGGGAGCTGAAATGATCTCTGCAGCTTAGAACCTCCTTAGCATTAAAGAAGAAATTCTTAACCTGACCGGAGGACCAACACTTTCCAGGCTGTTGTTCCAAAGGCATTCAATGCCATCGTTAGGAAGATTTTTAAACGGTCAGTATGTATTTTCAAGATCTTGACAGCACCCCATGACTTATTTTTAAGCTACAGAAGTATTGTCATTACACTAAGGGTCCTGTATTCTTTCCTCATTGGTGTTTACTCCTTACAATAGCTGCAGAACATTGTTTTTTCTAGTCATTATGACAGCTGGTCAAATACCTACAATTTAATTTTTAATTGTTACGTACTTTTTGTATTTGTATTGTGCTTGCTTTTAGTGTTAAACTTTCTGCATAATCTTTATTTCCCCCTTTTCTGAGGCTTTTTTAATCTCAGAACTTCTCAGAATTTCTCAGATTGATTTCTTGAATCAATCGCAAAGATGTTTAGCCCCACTTATAGACATCTTTAGTACTTAAGACTCAGTTCTTATCTGAAAGCAATATATAGAGTTGCAGCTTTTCTGCTCACAGCTAGGCATTTCCATGTGCAGGGGTGCTTCTTTCTGCTGCTTTTCAGTGACTATAGGCCTGACAACCGATGTAAAACCAGCTGGTTTGCTGTAGGTATGGTCACTTTTAACAAGCGAGTCAGGTGCACACATAGTACCTCTTACTGGTCCAAATAACCCCCAGCAGCTACAGGCTTGGGGAGCAGTGGCTTGAGAGCTGCCAGGCAGAAGGAACTGGAGGAATTAATAGAGGGCCAGCAGAGCATGAGCCAGCAGTGTGCCCAGGTGGCCAAGAAGGCCACAGACATCCTGGCCTGTAATAAAGGGAAGTTAATAATTGTTCTGTGTCTTTAAGACTTCTGAGCCCTTTTGCAAGCCCAATTGCAGAGAAACTGTTAAGAAGAAGGAGACCCTGAGACAATGAGGGGAGAAGCATCCTTAGAGATAAGCTAGCTCAGGAAGGAAAGAAAACTATGCAAAGCTGTCCCTGACTGCCCAGATGCCCAGCTCAGCAGAATTTGCAACAGGTTAGAAGTTCTTCAGTGAGAAAGACCTGAAGCCTCCACAGAAACGACCTCTCCAGACCACCACCTCATTTTACAGAGGATGCATGGTTGGGATGTGTACAAGGAAACAGTTTTCATTACACCTCCCCTCCTATGAATATGTATGTAATCCCTCCATATATGCTTGCATTAGGAGGATGAATTCCCCACACAGCTGGCACTGAAATGAAGAATACTTCTGTAATAACTTTGGTTATTGAGTTTTCACTTCATCATTTGGCACTTCAGGTGAAACATGCTGCTGGGCCGCAGGACCTGCTGAGAAAAATGACTCCCTACATACGGTACCCCTGGGAAATTTTTCCCAGAGGGTCTCCTTACCTCACTTGGATTGGTTATGGGAGCAGAAAAAGCCCATCTCTGGAAAGGTATTCTTTTAGACTTTGTTTTGTTTGTTTGGGGAGCCATGCCCTCGTAAAGGTGCCATAAATCAAGATGTTCTAGGTAGCGTACTGCACTTTTGTCAATGAGGTGTGAGACACTTGATCTGGAAAGTATTTAGTTTGCATTTATAATTTGCCTAGCGATCCACTGTGCATGAGTTTGCAATGTCATATTTGTAATCGCATGTATGGTCAACCTAGACATATTCCACCTTTGTTGCCACTAAATGGCTTTGGTAAGGGATTACTCCCCTCTTTGGTAGGGGATTAGCTCCTGCTCTTTAGTATTTCTTGGTTTGCTAATATAGCGTAGAATACGGTTTTATTGGGATTTGGTAAAGGTTGGAATTTAACTAAGGATTAACTGGTAACAGCTTTAGCTATGATTGGACACTTGTCTTGGTGCCTGTGACTTAGACTCTTGCAGTAGCTATCATTAGAACTTGGTGTACTTGAAAAGCTGTTTTCTTCTTGCGTGAATGAATATTTCTCTACTTTCCTTTCATTAATCAGTATTCCTGCAAACCTTCCAAGTTGGTCAGCGCAGAGTGGTCCCCAGCCCATGCCGTTGAACTGACTGGAGTATCAGTCTTTGAGTGTGATTCGAGATGAAGCGAGGGTGGAGTTCTGATCCATAGTTCCATTTTCCCATGAGAGGAGTGGCCGGAAAAGAATTAAGTGAATGACAAATATATCTGCTACTGTCATTGTTATAATTGCCATAACTGCAGCAATTATGTGTTTTGGTTTTTTTATTGCTTATGAAAGTGATATAAGGGGATCCCTGTGTGTGTGATGCAAGAGTAACTGTATTCATCACTGGGATAATTACTATTGTTATAGTTGTGTTGAAATAGTGGAACATTATTGTTATTGTGAGATATTACTTTGGAAAATTGTTTTATACCACAAGTTTTAAAGTGAATGGGAAAACCTGATTTAAATGACCAGTTGCTGGCAAGAGTAGGCAGGCATCCTTCTCTGCTCACCTAATCCTGTTGTCAGAGTACAGGCTGTTGCTGGGTGTGATTTTAGTGGGTAGAGGATTTTGGTGGAGGCTTGGAGAACATTGAATTCAGTTTTTTGTATAGTGTAGGTATTGAAGGTATTTCTTTTAGGGGTTTGATTGGGAAGAATGTTTTTTGTGGGTCCCTTGGTGAAAGTACAATGGCTGTTTGAAGGATGTGTATTTGAAGTTTGGGTTGTGGAGAGGAAGGCAGCAGTTTGTGTCATTGTAAAGAGTTGCAGAAGATAAAGGAGACAGATATGTGAGACTTGGAAAGGTTGTTAGTGGAGGCTTAGGGAGTGTGTAGGAATAGGGAAAGGAGGAAGAAGTATAAACAGGTAAGAACAATAGCCAGGAGGACAGCTGTTAATCAGCCACCAGCATAAACTCCTGTGACCACAGTGAACACATCAATCAAGAAAGATAGGAGAGGAAGTATGTGTTTAGAAGTGGATCAGTGTGTTTATGGCAAGGAGTTTGGACACTGGGAAAGAGAGTGTTCTTAAAAAAATAAATTTATAGGCCCCAAATACCAAGTTTGTTAGCAGAACTGCACAGACAGGGACCTGGGGAGCCTATCCTAGTGGGCCCACTGGTTAAATCAAAGCTGGGGAACCAGAGAAAGCAGATAAAATTTTTGGTTGACACTGAGGCTTTTTAATTCAGTTTTGGAAAAAGCTTGGTATCCATAGATAAGGATTTTTATAACTGTGTTAGAGGCTACTGGTCAAACAGAAAGAGCAAATTTTCATAACACCTCTTAAATTGTACTTGGGAAAAGAAACTGGAATAAATAGATTTCTTTATATGCCTATTTCTCTCTGTGCACTTTGAAAATTATCCGTTTTTCAGGTGTTAATTTTGGTGCTTTTATGCCAAAAGAAATATAATTTTGAAACTGGGGTAACTTTCCTAGCAGACCACTGTGTCAGTGTCCTAACCCTACAGGTGATTGGTAGACAGACTCTATAAAAGGTCTGATCGCCTTTGAAGATGCCAAGAAAAGTAGTGAACTCTTAACCCTCTCCTTCCCTTGGAGCCTTAACCACAGGAGAGAAGAACAGAGGGGAGAAGGCCCTGTAGCAGGCCCCTGAAGAAGACCTGTTCACCTCAACAGTAGCCCCATATGACCTGTGTCATGTTGCCTCTGTTCCTACCTGAATGCTTTATGCTCTGCCATGGAGAGACTGAGAGGTCTTTGATAAGAGAGACATCCTAAATACCTATCTCCTAAACCTTTGGCAAACACGGAGAAACTGGGTTTCTGTTATTCTTATATTTGATGATGTTATTGCCTCAAAGAAGAGCTCCCAAGACAAGGGGAGCTAGAAGCAAGCCTAAGATGTCAGACAGGGCTGACAACTGTAAGAGGACCAGAAAAGGAACTTTTCCACAAGCATCAAATGCATATTTTATGCTATACTTCTGCCACCCACCTCCCATCCCCACCCTTTTCCCTTCTTGAAGTGGGGTGCAATTGTGTGTGTGTGTGTGGTGGTTTTACGGTTATGAGTGTTGGGTGTACACTCTTTTCCAGGGCTCTCATCTACAGCCAAAAAACCCAGTATGTTAGCTGTCTGCCATTTCTTTCAGAGTTGTGTAAAGGCATTGTGATACAGTTTCTGTTTTGTCTTTTTGAATCTTTTACATACCTGGTTTTTTTTTCCTTTCTTTCTTGTGATGGGTTCAATAGATTCTTTTCTTTTTAGTAAAATTGATTCACTGCCTATTGACTTCCCACCAAGAGCATGTAGCTCTGCTTGAATTGCAGGCACTAACCCAAACCAATTTAGACCCTCACTCTAAACCATTACAAATCCCTACTTGGACGGGACTTGCTAGAAAGCTTGGATGCTAAAATCACCTTTAATCAGGGAAAAATTAAACTGACAGTGGGAGAGGATGAACTAATACAAATTTTGAGTCTTGCTCTAATTCAACCAGAACAAATTATCTGTGTCTTGGTAGAAGAAGCTTTGAAACAGGTATACCCAGGAATATGGGCTTGTGGAATCCCTGTAAGACCTAAATCAGTCACCCTAATTGAAGTAAGACTAAAACCTGGGGCAAAACCTGTAAGAATTAGACAGTATCATTTAAAAAAATTGGAAGGGGGTTAAAGAAGTAATTGATAACTTCTTCAAATCTGGACTGTTAGTTGAGTGTGAATCAGAATATAACACTCCAATTTTTACAGTGAAAAACCTGGCAAAAAACCTTAACCTATCAATTGGTGCAGGATTTGAGGACAAATACATCCAGTAGTGGCAAACACTTATACTTTCTTCAAGTAGTTAACAACTGAGCAAACATGGTTTTCTGCACTGGATCGGAATCATGTCTTTTCTGTCTGCCTTTGGCTAAAGAAAGTAAAAAATTTATATGCATTTGAGTGGGGAAAATTCCAAAACAGGAAGAATCTAACTCTCCTGAACAGTACTACACCAGGGATTTTAGAATAGCCCCATAGTATTTGGAAATCAGTTGGCCAAGGTACTCAAGACGTGTAACCTGCTATCCACAGATGGTGTCTTGTCACCATGTATGGATGATTTACTCATTGCCACACAAACCAGAGACTCAGCTATTAAATGGACTGTAAATGTATTACTAAAAGGATATAGAGTCTCTCAATAGAAAGCGCAGATTGTTCAACAACACATGACCTATCTTGGGTGTGAACTCTAAAGAGGACAGAGAAAACTGGGACCTGAATGGAAAGAAGCAATCTTCCAAGCACCAATCCCAAAAATGATAAAAAGTTGAGAACCCTTCTTGTAATGACAGGTTGGTACTAGTTATGGATTCACAGCTATGGACTGTTGGTAACATTTTATTAAAGGAAAGCCAGCCGGGGGCCCAGTTAAAATGCAGAGGGGAAGCTGAAAGGACCTTTAACTAATGAGATGTCGAGCTTTAGGCCTCCTTGATGTGACAAAACGATTTCTGCTACTCTTCTATAAAAAACCAGGGAATAGACCTTGGGGCTTTGGCCCAATGATTACCATCATAGAAAAGCAGTAGCCTACCTTTCAAAGCAATTAGATGAAGTAAATAAAGGATGGCCTGGATGTTTATGAACAGTAGCAGCAATTGTCCTCAACATACACGAGTCATGAAAATTCACAATGGAACAGGATGACATTAGTATCACAACTACTAACCTTGTCAACCCAGCTTCTTTCCTCAATGTCACCAATTCAGATCTAGAGCTACTAACTCATGACTGTTTGATGACAATGGAGGCAGTGTATTCCAGTCAACCAGATTGAAAGCGGAACCATTTGAGGATGCTGAGGACTGGTTCATGGTGGGAAGCAGCTTTGTTGAAATGGGACTCGTAAGGCTGGACATGCAATCACCACCAAGACAGAGTATACTTTCAGAGACATTCATGGTCATAAAGAATGGAGTGAGCAAGAAGTGCTGACATTGTGAGGAAGACACATCAAGCATGCTGAGGAGGATGTTTTACAGCTACTGGATGCTGTGAAACTACCTGCTGAAGTGGCCATCAGAAGGTAACACTCAACAGGAAATTGTGAACAATTTGACTACAAAGCCAAAAAGGCATCAGAAAAGGTATGGGTTGAGGTTTTAATTCCAGACAGTAAGATTTCTATCCCCAACTCTAAACTAGCCATACTAAGATAACTAAAATTTGATCCATGAATTAGGGGAAAGGAATGGTTGGATAGACTCCCATATAACTCTAAACTAGCCATACTAAGATAACTAAAATGTGATCAATGAATTAGGGGAAAGGAACGGTTGGATAGACTCCCATATAACCACGACAATTGTGTCGTTATTCCACTTGATGTTTTGTGGAGAGTAATCCATAGCGAACATTACAATATTACAAGATTTATTGGGGTGCAGATGCGCTCTATAAGGATTTAAACCAAAAATTACTACAGTGAAGCATGTTACACAACAATGTGATAAGGCTATTAGGAGGAGATATATAACACAATATATGTACCAACCTGTATGTTACCTTCAGGTATTAATAGGCCTTAGACACAGTTATACAGGACAGGTGTACAGATAGAAAAAAAATACATTATTGAAGATAGTGTTGCAAAATAGGATGATATTTGATCTGTTAACCATGAAAGAAAGATGGGTATGTGCAGTAATTAAACAAAATTGATGCATCTATATGAATCAAGGGAGACGGATTGAAACTGATCTTGAAAATATTTTAGAAAAAGTACTGGCAGGTAAAGGAGCCCAAGATAGCTGGTCATCATTCAAAGACCACTTCTTTGAAGCACATCTTTGAAGTGCATCCCAACAGGGAAGAAGTCAAGGAAGGGAGCCAGAAGACCTGTGTGGTTAAACAGGGAGCTACTGCGTAAATTGAAGAAGAAGGAAGTCTATAGGTCATTGAAAAAGAGGATGGCCACTTGGGGTGATTATAAGGCTCTGGTGAGAGAATGTGGAGATGCAACTAGGAAAGCCAAGGCCTGCTTGGAATTAAACCTTGCATGAGAGGTCAACGGTAACAGAAAGGGCTTCTTTAAATACACTGCAGGTAAAACCTCTGCTGAATGAGATGGGTGCCCTGAAGACAGAGGATACGGAGAAAGCTGACATGCTGAACACCTTCTTGGCCTTCACCTGTACTTCTGGGAGTTGTCCTGGTATCAAAGCCCAGACTGCTGAGGCTCCAGAGGAAGTCAAGACAAGAGAGGAGCCTGCCTTGGTTGATGAGGACTGGGTTAGGATGTGTTCAGCAAGCTGAATGTACGTAAATCCACGGTTCCTTATAGGATGCACCCGCATGTGCCAAGGGAGATGGCAGAAGTCATTGCTATGCCACTCTCCATCACTTTTTCTAAGTTATGGGGATCAGGAGAGGTGCCTAGAGACTGGAGGTTAGCAAATGTCACTGCAATNTAAGTCATGGGGATCAGGAGAGGTGCCTAGAGACTGGAGGTTAGCAAATGTCACTGCAATCTTCAAAACTGGTAAGAAGGAGGACTCAGGTAACTATAGACCTCACCTCCATCCAGGAGGATGGAGGTCAGCCTCACCTCCATCCCAGGAAAGTTGTTGGAACAATTTGTCCTGTGTGCTGTCTCTAGGCATATCAGGGACAAGACTTGTCCCTGGATTTTGTTGCTATTGAAGGTTCATCCCCCCAAATTAAGTGGGTTATAGGGTAACATTTACACTTCATTACTTAAATTTATGTTGTGGGGGAGATTGTTGTCAAAATACTCCTCACTTTAGCAGCAGTTACTGAAACAAAAACCAGTACCTTTCATGTTATATTTCCTGCAAAATCTGTGCAAAATCTATCTAGTTGCTTTCTTTAGCCTCACCAGGCTTTTGAAGAACACGGATGGCCACACCTTATTGCCATCCTTCCATAAGAACAGAGCACCTGGTGTCTGCAGGGCTGTGGTGCTCAGCTCAGACCATCAGGAGTTTATGGGCCATTAAGAATCCTTTGTTTGTCAGCAAACTGTAAGCTCTGCTGATTTCCTGCTGCCAACAGTTTCCTATAAAAGTCATCGTGAACTCATGGCACATTGAGTGTGATAACCCATAACCTGCTTAGCAGTCTTTGTTTCTGCACCTATCAGTGATACGATGTGATATGATTAATTTGACTGTAAAGTAGTACCTGACTGTGAGTTTTTACAGTTCAGAAGGGGATGATAAAACACATAAACAGGCTTCAGCTTGTCTTCTGTTTGGGAATATTTGGGAGTTTTTTGATTTTCTTCCATTAATTTTTAAACATATGTATATTTGATTTGCATGCTTACCTGGGGTGAATATTAAGCCTTAGGTGAGATGACTTAAAGCAATTCACAAACTAGTGACAAGACTATGTCAAGAAATGCTCTACATTTCATACAAAATAAAATTAAATAAATACAATGTGTTTGTATGTGCATGAGTGTGTGCACATAAAGCGGGATAGTGCAGCATTCCTCCAGCTCAATTGTATTCTGTTTAGTTTATTTGCTTTGTGAGAACTCAGCATCCCCATCACTTTTTTGTATTTTCTTGGTTTCAGAACACTACCTATTTCCACCCTAAAGCAAAGTCTAGCTACAGTCCAATAGCTTCAGCTCGAAAATGTGTCATGCTCAACAGTGAGGATCACATCAAGTGCCACTCTCCACAGTGAAGAGAGCAGTAAAACACAGAGCTCCTGGAGCTCTTTTTCCTCCCCAAAATATTGAATTTCACTCTGTGGCCACAGCGTTGCTTTCAAATCCTTCTAGTGCCTCTGGCAGGAAGATTTGGTTGGAGGAATATAGTCTAAGCAGAGACTTAGCTCACTCAGTACCTGTTCCTCGTGGGCAGACTGATATCGTTTCCAGAGGGTGAGAATGAAAGGTTTTTAAACTGTTCTTAAAAGGTGAAGGATTGTGTGGTTCAGTCAAGGTGAAACCAGAACACTGGGAAATTGTCTATTTGTTTTTCATTTTTTTTCTTTCTCCAGTGCTCTTGAAAATTTTTGCTGTTATTATTCTAGTGGCACTGCATTGCTCTTAGGGTATCATATCAGCATTGTTTGCTGTAAATGCTGAAATGACAGTAGCAAAATATGTGTTTCTAGCTTGTGAAAGCTAGAATTTGGCACTTGATATTGTGTTAATTGCTTTAGATTAAGTATTTACTTTGAATGTTTAGTGGAATATATTTGTAAGTATAATATGCTGGTATTTCTAGCTGTTTAGACCAACAATCATTTTATCATTTGAACCGAATCTCTGATCGTTTAGGAGTACAGTGCAACCCATATCGTTGATAAAATTTTGTACCCAGACACCAGTGGAATGTGAATGACTTGAAGATACTTGGCCAAGCTACCTCAGCTCCTCTTGATACAGGGCGAAGTGGTGAATATGTTCACCATTGTAGCCAAACAGCATTACGGTCTGTACTATTGCAGGAGTGAAAGCATGACACTGCCTCCAGAACTACAGAAAAATAAATATTCTTCTCTGTTAATTTTATTATGTTTTTATCAGGAATATTGATGTTAAGCCAGGACATTGTTGGACTTGATGACCTCAAGGGCCTTTTCTAACCTGAATGTTTCTCTGATTCCATGAAATCTCCTCACTTGAGCCAAACCTCATTCCATGTATACATATGGCATTATACTTTCTTATTTCTTGTAAAAGAGTTTGTAGTCTCATATATCAATTATTATTTAAAATAGATGGGGAAGGGCATAATCAAATTGTTTTATTACCAGAAGTGTTTTCTTTTTCCAACAAATGACACTTAATGATACTTTAATTTCAAATGTTGTGTGTCATCCACCGCTTCATATTTTTTCATTTGACATTTCATTTGGGTTTTAATTTAAGTGGCTTCATACGACTGACACTGTATTACAACAGATATCTCTGATGAAGTTCTCTGAGTGCCAAAATTACCTAAACCTTGAATTTTCAAATCAAAAGGTTTACTTTTTTTTTCCTTTCCTGACTTAAAGACAATCCAAGTAAGTGACAAACATCTTCAGAGCAAACACACATGGGATAAAAATTTCTGTGAAGTGTAATGCTTACATGTCTGCATCTTATGCAAAGGTCTCCTTCATTAATGTGTCATAGATCAGTACAGTTGATGGGAACTGGGCTTCTGAAATAGTATCTAAAACATTTTTGTGATTCTGTATTGAAAAACTATCTGTGTACATGCTCTTTCAGCTTTTTCCAATCTAAAATTGGATCCATCACTTTTGATGGAATGAGTAAATCAAGAAGACTAAGCGAATTAGGTAACCTCAGCTGTTCAAAAAGTATGGCTTCTGAGTTTCCTATCCTGTTTAGCTTTTACCTTAGCTCGTCTCTCAACATCTGTTATTTTGATTTTCTCCAAGCTGATATGGACCTATGTGTGTAAAGTAGAGAGAAGACAGCCTTCATGAATCACCAAAACATGCTGAGCCCTTCAGCAGATGTTTAGCAAACTCATGCCTTTATACAGATACCATAACTTCAAGTGCTAGGGTAAGGCATGAGTAGTCAAGGTAATGTGGAAAGAGTGCCATTTGGGACTGTCTGTATTTCTTTGTAGTCTGGGGGTCAGGTCTTTTTCCATTGTGGTTTTGGTTTTTTATTCCATAGAAGGAGTATTTGGTGGGAGAAAGGTTTCAATCATATAAAGCATGTGACTTTGAATACTTTTGAATCTCCCACTTTTCTTGTGTTAAGCAACATCACAGTTTGAAAAAATTATTGTAGCTGGTGAAGAGAATGTCTGATGAGGAGAGGCTGAGGGACCTGGGGGGGTTTAGCATGGAGAAGAGGGACCTTGTTCCTCTCTACTACTACCTGAAGGGAGGCCATAGTCAGGTGAGGGTTGGTCTCTTTTCCCAGACAACTAGTGACAGGATGAGAGGGCAGAGCCTGGACATGCCAGGGGAGGGTTAGGTTGGATATGAGGAAGCCTTTCTTCATGGAAAGGGTGATCAGACATTGGAATAGACGGTCCAGGGCAGTGGTGAATCACCATCCTTGAACTTATTTAAAAGATGTATAGATTTGGTGCTTAGAGACGCGTTTTAGTGCTAACCTGACATTTCTGGATTAGTGTTCAGACTTGATGATCTTAAAGATCTCTTCCAACCAAACTGATTCAGTCAGATTGCAATTTACAGATATTTCTCTACAGCAAATTGTTTCCATGTAGATTGCTATAATATTGAGTAATTTTTACTGATGTAAATGATCACATCATTCTACAGAGCTTTTGTTCAGTGCTCTTAAACTCAATGAAGAAATCCTAGAAAAACACAATTAAATATATCTGTGTAGTATTGATGCTATTTCTGATTTTGTTTAAAAGTTTAAGGAATGTACCTGGAAAATGGAAGGAAGGATATGTCATAATTTCTTGGCTAAGTGAAAGATTTTATGTGTGTAAATCATACACAATAGTCATCCCGCTCAAGACAAATAATAAACATTACATTTCACATTCCTATAGGAACTAAGATCTGCATCAATGCCAAGGATTTATCCTGAGACAAAAATAACCAATTTATTTAGTTAATGAGCTAATGGACCAAAAAAAACCCCAAAACAAAACAAGGAGGGTTCAAAAACTGCTTATAAATTGCAGGAAAAAAAACCAAACCTAACTTGATTTGGCAAAACCCAAGAAGACACATTTAATTTGCGCCCTATAAACCCCCTTACAAAGGCATACAGAGATTAATCACCTGTTCATACATAACTTGGACAAACTGCAATCTCCAGCTCCTCAAAAGAAAGAGACTTGGATCATTTCTTGCTTCTTGTGGAAATGTGAAGTCTATTCAGTCCATGCGTAGGTCTCTCAGTATCAATGGACATTTAAAAGCAGTCCTCTGTTTCCAGCTGCTGATTCCTGTGGCCATGAATGAGGGAAGCACTCTAGCAATTCCAGCAACCAATGGAATTCAAACAACATCTTCCTTCCACTGATCTTTGAAGTATCACTTTCTCTCTCTCCATTCATCACATTCTCAGGGTAAGACAGGTGCTGGCTGTATTCAGTCCAGTGCCATGTGTTTCTCCCTGAACAAGGTAAAAGTGAAGTCTGGAAGAAGGAAGAGCTAGAAACCCAAAACCAGAAGTACAAAACCATTCATACCAGTTCATAGAGTTGCCTACTGGCCAAGACTGAAACTAAGGGAGAGCTCGAAGAGGCTGCTATATCACAGGTTGCCATAGTACATCCCCATTCTCTCAGACCAAGAAACTGATCAAACTACAACTATCAACAGCACTGTCTACAGTGTTCTCATTCTCTCATTCTTTTTATTTTTCCTTCCTCCTTCTTTGGCATCATGACTTAGCAGGACTCATGGCACTATTAGTTGTCATTGCTGATGTCCCACCCTAGGATTGTTAATGTGAGTATCTGGCTCTGGAAGATCTTGGCCTTTCTTTCCAAACATCCATTGCTTTTCTTCATTTCCTGCTTTTTCTGTTTTCATTTCTTGATGAAGTTGTCATCATGAGTAGAGTTATGATGGACAGATTTGTTACTAATATGATCTAGGCTTGTAGCCCAGTATTTTTATGCCTTCAGTGCTATTTAAACCTATTGTCATTTTCACTTGCAGAACAGCTTCCTCTTGTTTTGCACCTAGAACTGCGAGGTTTATGAATCCAGCAACAATAAACTAGTGGTGTTTGTCTCTGTTTAACATGGCCATAATATGAAAAGATTGGAACTTTCACTTCCTTTGTTTTTGCTGTCATGTACATGCTACTACTTAATATCATTTATTGAAGTGGAGTTGTGTTTCTATTGAAGGATATGGCATTCTAAAAGTTTGATTCAGAGGGCATTCATTTAGAAGATTGTCATTCTTTTATTTGATAAACTACTATGAACATTCGTAATAACAATATACTGTTTAAAATGTCTTGACAAATAGGGATAAATATTCAACCTGCTACATGGACAAGTGCTCCTGAGATTGCCGTATTGTTAATACAAAGAAAATGCCTATTTTTTGTGCACTATACTGAAATGCATCCTATTAGATTAAAGGTATCGCTCCTGCTCTTATTCCCATAGGATCTTAGAGTTCCTCTTTTCTGTCTCCTCACTATTTATCTGATTACAGCTCTCTAAAATAGAAAAAAATAGAACGTTTCACAGTATCTTCTCCTTAAATTAAGTCCTTCAGAATACAATGAGGGTATCTTGCAAGGCTGTTACTGATATAATAAAGCTGTTTAGTTACCTTGAACTGTTGCACCAACACTCTAAATCTAATAAGTCAGATACAAAAAAGTTTAATGCTATGTTTGCGACTTAAACAGATCATAGAAAAGAGATCTGTAATTTAGAGTGATGCACTGCCTTTAAGTTATTCTCTGGTGAATGCACGATGTGTTCTTAGGCACAGAAGCATGAATAGAGACAAAAGCATATGATATTGCTGGCTAGTTTCTTTCACAGCCTTATGAATCTTAGCCTTTGGTTATGTAATTTGTGTTTCTGGCTTTAAAACCACAAGTGAAAGATAATCTCAGGCCTTGCATCACAAACTTTCTGGTTTGCAAGTGTGCTTATGTAGTAGCTGCAGAAGTAATTACTATAACGCTAAAGACAAGATCAAATGTTACCAGCCCCCAGTGACACTGATCATTGACCAGAACCAAGTGTGACTGCCATTTTAGAACGTGACTTTGTCACAAACTCAATTCCATTCCCAAATGCTAACTGGAATTCTTTATTACTCTAAGAAAAGGTGCTTAGTAAAAAATTATGCCGTTTGTTTCGTAGTTAAGTATAAATACAGTGACTTGCAAAACTACAGCAGTACTTACATGTCAAATTATTCATCTGATTTTTAAAGGATGGACAACATTATTGTGATGGTGACAAAAAGCTGTAATGCAACTGGTGTCCCTTCTTTGTGTCTGAGCTAAAGCACTGTGTGCACACTGTGAGAAGGTCTAATGGTTGTCTTTCCTTTGGAAAGTAACTGGAATGAAGGTTACTCCTACAGTAAGGTCTCTAAGCAAGTTAGGTAACCCCATGAAAATGTTACCTAGCCACCTCTATGGAACCTGAACTGGGGCAGACAAAAATGACAGGAAAAGAGAGGAGGATGATATGGAGAGTAGAAAGAGAAAAGAAACCTGAACAAGACAATTCTATAAAGATCCATTCTGAACACTGAAGAAAGATTAAGTGCTAGAGGTAGAGGATGTTAGAATTACCTTGACTTTGCTACCTGAGTTCTAGTGTTTTACTTGCCTAGAAACTACTTGTCTGGAAGTTTTGTGTACAGGTCTTAGGCACAAAGATTAGTGTTGAGTTGAAATATAGGTGTTGATACAATGAAAGCAAGGAAAAATATATAGGGTACACTCCATCAGCAAGGAAATACATCCGAATTTAGTAGGAACTAGGAGCTGTCAGCTCCAGAGAGCCAAGGCAGTATTTATGTTTCTGATAAATCCACAGTGCTCAGCTTCTGCAGGTGTTAAAGGACATGTTGCCTCTCACAATGGGTACCTGATTCACTGACTGCTACTATCTTGTCTCTCTGAAATGCAGAAGGCAAACAGGGCACAGACATGGACGAGACAAGTTTCAGAAACTGTCAGACAGAAACCTAGAGAATTTTTGAAACGAATAGAATTATTCTGAGCATGAGGAAAGTTATTATTGCATACCTTTGGAAAATTGCAGTCTTCTCAATACCTAACTCTGCTTGAGATGAGGTACTTGAAGGTCTATGTTCTATGACCATTATGATCTAATGTTCTACATGGACTCTGTAGAAAAGTAAAAGAATCACAGTTACTCAAAAGCATTCCATGGAGTGCAAGACATCACCTTCTAAGTAATCAATAATCAGGTAAAAGAAGTGAGTGACAAAGGTTCTAAGTCATCTTCAGCTAGAGAAGACATAAACTGCAATCTCTTGACTTCTTAAAATGACACAAGAATAACAAGATAACCCTGAACAGGACCATTTTTCTGTCAGTCATTTGAAAAGCAGTCACTTGTGTACTCAAAGGGAACAAAATGAATGTGGGACTCCTGAACCCTGGAAGGGTAAATTCCAGAGGAAGTGATGTTGTTCTTGTCGTAGGACACTGTTCTGTTGAAGACCCCACACTTCCTAGGACTATTTATGTGTTTTCCATTAAACAGCTGTCAGAAACTATATATTGTAGTCACCTTCATATTTTCCTTGTGTTTCAAAAGACAAATATTATCATCTATTCACAAAAGGAAAACGTGTACAAAGATGCCTGGTAGAAGGCTTAGTGTTAGGCATCTGCCCAGAAGGGCTAAAACCACAAGTGAATTGGAATTTCAAATTCATAGACTTACAGAACCTCAGAATCACAGCTGAAAGCTCTCTAACGTGGTCCTTGTCTATGAAGGGAGAGTCATCTTCCCTCCAGACCTTGTATGTTCTCTCCAGGGCTCAGGCTTTCTCTCAATAAGAGAAAATCTCTCCTGCATATTTTCTATTATTTAGCATAGGCCTGCTTTGATGATTTTTTTCCCCATAATTCAGTGTTTAGTTCTCTCTGGAGACTGTAGAAATGTTAAAGTGGCTTGAACTGTGGACCAGACACATAAGTGTTGATAGATTTTTCAATTCAGAAATACCTGCATGCAGGTTATCTGCACAAATAAAAGGATGAAAACAATATTGTTCTATTAGCTTCAAAAAATTCTCTAGGTTTCTGAACAGCAGTGTTTATGATGGGAAGAACTACCTTTTAATACTGAGAGGGAGTGATTAGGGGACCCTCATGGATTTGATTTCAGATTAAACCACAAACTCATTGTGACTTTCCTTAGGTAATTTTGGGGTTATGTGCTGTGGAAAAAAATTGTAAAGAGATTTAGCCCTAGATAAATTATATACACAGATCCACTTTTTATTCCTTAACTCTTCTTGTGGTTGTTTGGCCCTAGCAAGGGGCCAGGTGCCCATCAAATCTGCTCTATCTTCCCCCTTAGATGGACAAGGTAGAGAAATACATAACAAGAGGCTGGCAATGGTTTAATAACAATAATTTATTATTGCCATCACTGAAACATGGTGGGATGGCTCCCATGACTGGAATGTTGTCATGGAAGGCTATGCACTGTTCAGGAAGGATAGGCCAGCTAGACGAGGTGGGGGAGTTGCCCTCTATGTAC
>VZRI01003298.1:0-18616 GCA_013397515.1 Upupa epops
GAAGTGAAGACAATTCATCTGAGGAACCTGTGTTCCTCCCCTTGGAGGATGCAGTATTCTGAACCCATAGCACAGTACTAGAGGCTTTAATTTTTCGGGTTTGTTCAGTTGAAGCCCTGAGAGCTTCGGCCGCCTGTTCTGGTGATGCTTCTGTGTTTTCACTGGAGACCAAGGATGAAGGCAGAGACCTGCCAACAGAAAGCCCAGCGTTTACCAACATTAAGCTTCCACTAATGGTAGCCTTGATTTATTTGTGTTTAGAAATCAAAATGTCAGCACCAGATGTGAGCAGGGATGATGAGGGATCTCTCCTACTCCAGTTGCCAGTACCACACACAGGAAAAACAGCGGTCGTGTTGCTCAGTGGGAAGTTGCATCGTTTTTCTTACCCAGCTGGTAGCTGCCCCTATCAGCTGAACAAAGCAGTTGAACTTGAATCAGTAAGAGGGTGCCAGAGCACTGTCCTGGGCAGGATTTGAGAAGGCATCCTTTTCCAGTGGCAGCACAGCCTGGGGTCTCCTTAATGAAGGTACTGCAATGTATTTTTTAGTAATGACACTCAGGATTCATGTCGCCTGCTATTGTTAGTGTCCACTGGTCTAGCAAAACTAACTTCTTAAAGCTTCCTCGAAGGTGAAATGCTGTGCAGGTGCTTCAGACTGAGGTGAGATGGATGGTGTGGGCTGACAGCCTGTGGGGAATGTGTTGGCAAGTAGGCATCAGAAACTTGGGAGGGGGTGCAGGGGATTCCTCAGTGCCAAAGCTTAGCCTTGTTTTGAATGCAGCCCCAAGACAGAGATTAAGTGTTGAGACCCAGGAATTCCTACTGGCTGGACTGTTAGGTGATTCTGGACCAGACTGACCTTGGTTTTCGGGGGGTCAAGCAAGTGAAATTGCTTGACCTGGAGGATCAAGTACTGTAGGTGGGGTGAGATTTAACCAAGTAAAGACCAAAATGATGCCAATACTGGATGTAGGAGAGTGCTCACATGAGGAGTATTTCCCAAAGGCAGAGTTTGGCGGTTTGGACCCTGACATTTGGAAGGCAGGGACATAAACCCTTGCCATGCAAGTGCAGTGCTGTAGGCACAGCTGCCTCCCGTCAGCAGCATGAGCAGAGCTTTGTGATTTCACCTAACTATGGAGCTGTTGCTTCTCTATCTCTTAATCTGGAAGAGGTCTCCATCCCAAATCCTGTTCTTTGCCTATACATCTTGAGGGTGGGAGTCTAGGCCTGATCCTTGCGTCCTTCATCTGTGTTTCCTTGTGTGTTTTTCATTTATAAAACCAAGTTGCTAAGCTGTTAAGAGTTGGCTTGGTTTGGGAAATGCAAGAAGCGCTTCACTGCAGCAGCTCTTGAGCAGTGCTCCCAGCCCTTTGGAGATGCCGAGGCAACCTTGTACTTAAGATTTCTGTGTGATGCAGCAGTCGAGTTACTTTGCCAGACACCTGTACATTAGCAACCAAACCAAACCCCCTCCAGTTCCAGCACGTTCACTGACGAGGTCCAAACAAATGTGTTTTCAGGTCAATCCCTGAGCTGTCATACACAGGTGTTACTGAGTTCCTGCTGCCGGAGCCATGGCTACTGTGAATGAGGTTCTTATTGGACTGGACAGGATGTGTCTGTCCTTGTTACTGGTGTCTGGCGTAAGGACAGATCACAAAAGTTTGTTGCTGCTGCTTTGTTCGTGAAGTTAGTCCATCTAGAAGCTTCTGCATCTCCATCTAGTGTCAGGAGCACGGAGCCAGGTGCTTTTCTGTGATGTCCAGTGATTAAACAAGGGGCAAAGGATCTAAGCTGGAGCACAGGCGGTTCCCTCAAATCACAAGGAAAGACTTTTTGGCTGTGAGGGTGACAGAGCCCTGGAACAGCCTGGCCAGAGAGGTTTTGGAGTCTCCTGCTCTGAAGACATTCAAAACCCACGTGGACGGTTCCTGTGTGACCTGTTCAAGGCTATCCTGCTCTGGTGGGGGAGTTGGATTAGATGATGTTTTGAGGTCCCTTCCTCCAACCCTTAAGATTCTGTGCCTCTTCTATGTGGAGGTAAAATAAGAGGCTCAGTCTCTAGCGTCGCTATTAGATGACTGGTGTTTAAAACCTCCCAAGTCCTACCTGCTGAGAAGCTTGTGTTATTCCTCAGTGCTCCCACCAGATTCTTTATCCCCACTGACCACTGTAACTGCAGTAATGCTTTTGCAGTAGCATCTCTTGACAGGATCCAAAGTGACTTTAATAGATTGGCCAGGTCGGAGCCAAGCTGGGAGGAAAAGGAGTTATTTGAGTAGCCTTTACCCCATGGGTCAGTGTTGCCTGGGCGAGCCAGGCTCCCTCGGTGCTGCTGGCACAGACTGAAAAGCTTTCCTTGAGCCTTTTGGACAAGATCTCCCGGGGACAGAGCTTAGGGTGGGGGAAGCCCTTGCTCTGTACGTGTACTGCCTGCCCTTGACAAAATGAAAGCAGTGTCAGGCACTGGGTATGAATGAAGTCTGAGCCGTGAGGCAATCTCTGGAGAAGGACCTTCCTGCAGACCATTACACAGAAATGAAGAGTTCCCTTTGGGCTTCTGTTCGCAGCCCTTCCTCTGCTGGTAGCAGGGAGCCTCGAGTTCCAGTTATCAGCTTCGCTGGCAGAAAAGGCAGTCGGAGCCCTAAGTGTTGCTGGGATTCCCTGCTCTTTATTTATTTATAGGTCGCCAGCACTGCTGAAAGCAACCAGAAAGGTGAAAGTACTGGGCATGTGGAGTGACGCATAGCTTGCCCTGAGCAAGGCATGAATGGGGTGTTGGCTTTGAGGTCCCTCTTCATGCTGATGCAGTGAGCCTCATAATAACACCCTCTAAATCATTCTCTTAGCATAATTGCTGGCAGGTTTTACACAGAGTTTTGCAGACTGATTAAATTTAGAGTCATTGTCTGAAGTGTGGGATAGATGGCATAATGGGTCTACACTGGAAGATGTCAGCTTGCTTATTCAAATCTGGGAGGTTACCAAATAGAAAGAGCTACTTTTTGTGGAATTAAATGGGTGAGTAATTTTTTTTCACTTATTTTCTTCTGCCAAAGTGAGGGAAGCATTGTTTTTGTTAGTCTTGGGTAGCTACTGCTCTCTTTTTAGGTCACAAGGCAGGTAAAGCCATAATGCCAACACAGTCCAAGCCTCAGAAGTCAGGTCGTAGTCTCTGAATGTCTTGTGTGAGGATGAGTAGAAGTCTGCTTTTGTGGATGTAAGCATTATGAACAGAAAATAAGCATTAATAGCCTTAAGTGTGCCAGAGCCCATCTTAATTAAAGGGGAGCTGCTTTAAAACACAGCGTGGGAGAAAGGCTTGTATCTCACCATGAAGATCACCTGCCCGTCTTTAGAGGCCAGACCTGCAAATAGCATGTTAAATACATTTCCTATACTGACAGCAAGGAATGTGGATTTTTCCATGGTTATCCCCAGCTGTATGCTTTTGAATTCCTTCTGTGCAAGGAAGCCTTCCTGGTTCTTTAACTTCTTGCTTTTGGTATGTAGGGTGGAAAAAAAGGAAGAAAAAGGCTTAAGTGCTTGTAAAAATCAGGGGGCGTATTGGATTAGATGTTTAGATATTAGGCATCTCAAAGGCAAACAGGTTTACTTAGGTTAATTTTGGCTTCTGTATTTGTTTTGGAGGTTTCAAAAGCATCAGACAGTGAGGTGTTTAGCCCACTTATGGTAAATGTGTCTATTTATTACTAAAGTTCGCTGTAGCTTCACATTTTTTAACCCACATGCTGTCAATACCGTGTGTTTAGAGTCTTGATCTATCAAGTACCCTGCAGGTAGCTACATCTGACTTGGATCTTTCAACTTAAATTTGAATACATCATAAAATTGTCTTGCTAGCAAATCTCTTTCGGGTTAAATACATCCACAAGTATAGGAACTACACAGCTATATAAGCGCAGTGTATTTTCTCTGTGCTTATTATTCCTGGGAGCAGTGACTGCACAGCTGGATAGATGGATAGTGTAGGCAACCCTCATCTCTCTGGATATGAGCGGCTCCTCGGGAAAATCACATGGAAATGGTGAATGTGTTTAGGGTTGACTATTTTACAGGAGTTTTCCCACTTGGCAGCTTGCCTTATTGAAGCTAGAGATTCTTGAAATTGCTTGGGTTTGAAGCCAGATCCCAAAACTAATTTCCGTGTTGCAGTGTTGTTAAACCAACCACACAGAATAGGGTAGCGGGCTTTGCCAGGCTTGATTCAATTCAGTAGCATTTACTTTCTCCTTAGTTAAAAGTGGATATAAGCAACCTTTCCGCCCCTGCCTATTGAGGAAAATCCAGCTAAAACTTTGACCCGAGCATCAGTTGCTGCTCCTGAAATCCTACACTGAAGCTTTATCAGTTTTCCCTGACGTGCTTTTCACGCTTTGTTTTTTATATCATGGTTGTGCCTCTGGAAGTAGCTGAGTTCACCTAGATGGGCTGGGGATTGAGGAGAATCAGTCATAGTTTAAAGCTCACTTTTCTTGTTAGAGCCAGGATTAGCTCTAACATTCTCCATATTACTGTGAGGTTCCTCACGGGTGTCGCTCTTCCAAGCAAAAACTGCAAGTCTTCATGATCCCATAATTACATCCTGGGCAGCTCCTAGAGGCACGGGCAGGGTTCATCCTCTGATCTAGGCTAGGATCTGTCTTTGCACAAGGTCTACTCTTCCGTTCTCTGGGAGCTGAGAAATGCCTCCCTCATGGTTCCATCAGCAGTTAAGAGCATTTTTTCCAGAATGTGGAGTCTTTCAGCTCATTTTGTGCCCAGTCCTGCTCTGAAACCAATTGCATTGAAATAACACCGATCATAACTGGTTTAGGTGATTCCCCTTGCTGATACCAGGTGGTAATTCTGGTGTGGTACCTGTTGTGCCCCCTGCAACTGCCACGAAGTGCAGTGATAGGATTAAATGAAGAGGAAAAATGCAGATTAAGTGGGCTGTGATAGCTTGTTCTCTGGCTTCTGGTTTTATTCAAGGGTGCCAAATAGCTGCTCAAGTTGTAGCTGTGGGAAAACCTGAGCTTTTCCTGTGTTCTGCGTCTGGGAGCTCTTTTGCCCTTCCTTAAATCTGAAGCCCCACAGCACCTGCTAGGAGTGTGCCCAGTAGCCTGCACTATATCCCATAAACGCTTATCCCTGACCCTGTGCATCTTCTGACTGCTGCCTGTGAAAGGATGCGATGCCACTTCTTCCGAATGCTCTTGCCCACAACATCCCGTTAGCCTCAGCTTTCTCCACTGCAAGCCAGGCTTACAGCCTGCCGCCCTCCCCTAGTGTCCTTGGCTGAAATGCAGGCTAGCAGATGAAATCCAGGTGTTTAACAAAAGAATGGCTTTAAAATATTCAGTAATTGGGCTGAGCAGCTTTTGCTCTGCAATCTAAGCAGCTATTTTACCTGCAGCCTGAAGTGGTGTAATAGACTGAATACTTTGCATCTTGCCTCTTTGGCATTATTCATATCCTGTTGTGTCTGTTCTCATCTTGCCAAATGAATGACCTCTGTTTTCAGTAGTTGGGTTTGATTTATTCTTTCTTCAGCTTGTGTAATGCTGAAACCATTCCCAGACAGGTTTGCAAGATAACTAATAGAAGAGATGAAGTGTAGGATTGCATTGATCTACCATCCCCTGATGCATCCAACTGACAGCATCCATTTGGGGAGTGGACCAAGAAGAACTTGTATTGGAGCATTTTAAGTTGTCTCTTCCACAAACCAATCACTTATTTTTTACTTGCAATATTAGCAAACAGGATCCTTTTCCTCTGATCCTGATGACTCTTTGAGTCTATCAGTAAGTCTATCAGTAATGGTTCTATACCATGCTTTTTGGCAGTAGGACTGTTTGGAGAAGGTTGTTCCTGACTACTGTGCCTAGCACAGCAACTGCCTGTGCCCTGTGCAATGGCTCGCGGGGCCATTCCCCACGGGGTGGTACGTGTAGAGATTAAACCCAAATCCTATGGAACAGAACTCACCCGTAGTGCAGAGTAGAAGTCTATTTTACAGGGAGCAAGATGCAAATAAAAATGGTGATTTGAGGCTGGAGACCCCTGTGCTTTCAGAGTCGGATGATTTGTTTGTGCTTGCTGTGTCACATCCTCCTTAAGCAAGAATGCAGTCTGTTGGCTTGAGGACCAGCACTTCGGTGTGCAGGCACGTGGATCGATCACTTGCTTCACCTTAGCTACCTCTTTTGCTTCTTTCCCACATGAAATCCTTCATTTGAAAGAACCTAATGAGTAGCTGAAGTGGTTTGCAAACAGAGGGTCTTGGAGAATAAGGCAGTGACCACTCGAGAAATGGCACAGATAGTTTACACTTTAATTACTTCAAATACCCAAAAAAAGGGCCTTTTTAACTCAGAGATCACATTTGAGCATCAAGACCCTGGGCCTGAGTTTGCTCTTGTGTGCTGCATAAGGAAACTCTGTTCTGCAGTGTCTGTTCTTTTATTTCTCTCCTTTTGGCAAGTCTTGGGGAATGGCTTTGTGATTAATTGAGCTGTTGATGTACATCACAAAGCAGCCATCTCATGGATAAACTCACTTAGAAATTACCTTCTCACCTATCGTAGCAAACTTAGCCAAGCATCAGAACACTTCAGTTTTCTCTTCTTGTTTCTGTGCCAGGAATAGTTTAACTACATTAAACATCCTCAGTTATCTTTGTGTGAAACGGTGACTCCTGCGGTCTGTGAGCCAAGGAGCTAATGAAGGTTGCACAGTTCTTATTGCTGCCTCAAGGAAAGGATTGTGGAAGTTTCCCTGGTTTATAATAAAGAGCAAGGAGGGGTGGAATGATGGCAGGCAAGGACACCTGAAGAGGCTGGATGTTCTAAAGCCTGTCAAGAGCACCGTGCTGGGCACAGTGCTGCGGTTTGGCAGCTTGGTGTGGGATGTGCCGGGCGCAGTACAGTCCAGATGACTGGTAGCTTGGAGCAGTGGCAGCAGGTATTCGTTTCCTTTCTCTAGTAAACTTGGCGTGGAGTTGTAAAATGTTGAAATACTGCATAGCTGCTATCTGGGGAGAGGAAATGTTTATGTGAATTAAATAACTTGTAAGGCTGTCGGAAGACAGCCCTGCTGGAAAGGGAGGCTTTCCCTTGCCGAGCGTGTGCAAATGTGCTAGTGAAAAAGAAATGCTGGAGCTGCTCATCCTTGCTGCTGTTTGCTCCCGAAGGACTGCATCCAGGTACGGCTGCTGCACACAAGCATTCGAGGTGTGTGCTCTGTGCAAGAGGATGGGGATGACAGCTACACGTCTTGGTGTGACCTGTTAAACCCTCAAAGTGAGGTGTGCTCCAAGGGTCAAACCAATATTTTCAGTGCCATACAGAAACAGATTTCAAGCTTGTACCTGATGTTCAGTAACTGATTCCAGTTTGACCCTTGTGCCTCACAGTCACTTCATGCTGTGGAGTCTGGAGTTACAAACCTGCTTCCTTTGGCATGCTTCGCATCACGAATTTGCTTCTGGAGAGCTGCAGCTGAGCTGCCATTCCTGATGTAGCAGTACAGAAAGTTCTCTTTTCTTCTCCCAAGAGCTTAAAAAGCCCTCAAATTCCCCCAAACCCAAGGTGAGGTGCCTGAGCCTTGTGCTGCAGAGCAGCTGAGTATTCCTGCACATAAATAAACCCTCTTCCTTTATTGTATTATTTGTCTTCCAGGAATGCAGTTTGTTTTCCCACTGCAGTATCATCTGAGCTTTTAAATGTCTTATTTGGGAAACTGTGACTAGCAGAGACGTGTTGCTCTCACGTCTTGAGACAGAACTGGTAGTCTTTGACTGAGCTACTTAGGATTTCACTTTGACACTAAGCCAGTAACTCCTGACCAGTCATGCAGTTATAAAGAGAAGGCTTTAGCTTTGTTATTTCTCCCTGTCTGTATGGAGGAGGGGATGAAGTGCTTATGTTAGCAGGGTGGGTGTAGGATAGAGTGTCACAAACTGTGTTTTGAAGGTGCTGAGGTCAGAAGTGTGGGTGGTGGAAACCAGTGAGCAGCCCCCTCGCACAGGAGAAGGGCTAGACGACTCGTGACAGCTGGCAAAACAGCTGCAGATGCATGACATGCCTGGGCTGTGCCACAGATTAGGCAGCTATCCCTTCTTGCGTTTTAGGTTTGCTCTGGAAAGGTTTTAGTAGTTAATTCAGATCGTGGTGTGGTTCTGGGCAAGTCCATAAGTTGCTAGCTCGTTCCCTGTCAGAGATGGTTGTGTCGGGTTTAAGAACTCATTTTGGGGGGGTTGGGATGCAATGGAAATGCTCTGTAAAAATCGCTTTCGGCTAGCTCTGCCACAGGGAAGTTCAAGTGTTCAGGGTGACAACAGAGCTGGTGTTTTAGGAGCTGGCACTCTTCCACTGTGCTGCTAGTACCTGGTGAACACATATTACTGCTCCCGAGAACCAGACAAAAGCTGGTTACTGCACAGCTAAATCACTGAAGCAGACAGGGGTCCCCAAAGTGATGCTCCCAGCTATTCATGTGGTCCAGCCTTAAAAAGCAGCTTCATGTCACTCTGTGAGTCAGTAAAGACCCACAGCTGGCCAGCCCAGCTGCTATACGGACACGGGGCGTGGGGTGCGTTTTTCAGGTGTGGTGTTTAGCTTTGGAACAAGAAGTTCCCAGGCCCATCTTTCTTTGAAACGGGGTTGTATGTCTGCTCTTTCTGTTTAGGATTAGACTTGTGTTGTAATACAGCAAGTGATACTCAACCCAAATAGCTAGGAGCAATTGTATAGAGCAAAGTAGACATAAATTTTGAGGAACTCAAGTGATGGAGAGAAGACAGAGCTCAGAAATGACATTGTACTTCAGTCATGGGCTGGACTGCAAGGGCTTGCTGTTGTGGTTATAAACCTTCCACTGCAAGCCCTTCACTTTCAAACAACCTTTCATTCTCATACCGACAAAGACTTAGTGATTCAGAGACGAGGTGTGGGGGAAAGGAGCTGCTGAAGCAGCTGCTGAGCAGGTTGCCAGCCAAGTCAGTCGCTGTGGCTTTGGTGTAACAGACTGGCGAGATGGTTCCTCTGTCCAAATGTGTGTTTTGGGTGGAAGGTTTTCCTAGAAGGGGAAAACAGCTGCTCTGAACCTGCCTTTTAATGGCTCCTTGATGCCCTCACGGTTCCCTTGGGTACAACTGCTTGTTAAATGATTTCTTACTGTTTACTTGGCTACTTAATTTGGGAGCACGGAAGGCATCACCAGGCGGGACACCCAGAAAAAAGACTCCCTCCATAAAACTTGGCCAGCTGTCATGCAGTTGGTGCAAAAAGCTTCTCTCTCAGCACTGTGTTGTCTGGCTTTGTTTTAATTCACATTAGTCTGCATCCAAACAGATGTGGGGAGCAGGAGCTTTCAAGGTAGCAGTGAGTGACTGAGCAAAGCTGTTCTGTATTTTCAGATTCATTAAAGCAGTATGTCAGAGTTGGAGCTGACGTGCTCTAAACCCAGAGCAAGTTTCTGGAAGTCTCAGGCTTCAGGTGGTGAAAATGAAGAGGGAAAGGTGTCAGTGCAGTCCATGTTCCAGCACAGAGAATTGGTGGTCTTCTGCCAGCTGTTCCACCTCACACATACTGCAGCGCCACCAGGGTTACCCAGCAGAGGTTCCAGTCTCTGGCTGGCAGGTTGCGTGTCACAGATGACCTTGAGCGTGGGATGCCGAGCAAGTTGAACTACAGCTACGACTGCTTGCCTTGGCTCCATTGTGAAGGGTAACAGTGTGCATGGCTCCCTGAGCGGTGCTTTAACAGCCACAATCGTGCCTGTGCGATCTGGGGATGGTTTCTCTGGAGTCTGTGTCAGCCATCCTCTCCCCAGTTAAAATTGAGCATTGCTCTGTGAGATGGAAAAGATACTGCGTGTCAGCTAATGATTTCCTTAATAGCACAGTTAAGCACCAGCGCAATCAATCTAGTGACAGAGTTAAAATTATCTCCTAATTACATTGAGAGTCAAAGAAATCCTGGCTTGTGGTGGGAGGAGGGAAGCAGGGGAAGGACTGCGTTTAAATGCAATACTGAGGTGGTCTGGGGCAGAAGAAGTTCCCATTACCCTGTTAAGGTCTGCATGACACTTCAGTGAGTAGGTAACCTCAGAATTAACATTGTAAGCTGGGCTGAAAGTGGTGTGGGAAAGCTTACTGGCATCTGTTTTGGGCTATGCAGGCTTTCTTTCTCTTTGTCTGTCTTCCTTCTGTACAAAGTCAATGAGAACTTTCTTCTCTCACCCAGGAATAAGCCACTGCCTCAACTAGCGAGGGTCTGAGCTGTTGGTTTTCTTGTTTGATTGTTTTAAAGGGGTAGGAAGAGCAGTAGGGCAGTCACAGCACCTCACTGTAAATCTCCTGGTAACCAAAAGGGTACAAGGAGGAACTCTGCGAAGCTGCAGAGCTAGTTTGTGACTTGGCAACAAGGAAGGTGGTTGTGAAATAAATGTCCCTGGGGTTCCTGCAGCTAATTCCAACTTCCTGGTATGCAGCAGCGAGGAACCGTGGTGCTGATGGCATCTGTACTGTGGATCAGTGAGGTAACAGCACCACAGCACTAAGTTGAGTTGGCTTTGCAAGCCCATGGCTCTCAGCCAGCAGGGATGAGGATCACTTCCTCCTGTGATTTCTGGAGGGATTCAGGGGGTTTAAACATTGTAGGAGCTGCCCTTGTCCAAGGGAAGTTATGTATAGATGAGATGCTTTGTGAAGAGGAGCAATTGGGGCAGTGCTTTCCTGGAGGACTTGCTAGTTTTCCTTAGAGAAGACTTTCCAACTGGAAGACTCAGAGTTCCAAAAAGGGGGTTCAATTTTGCTTAATTAAGAATAATTAGAATCATTAGGGATCGGAAGTGATCTCGAAAGATCATCCAGTCCAATCCTCCTGCCACAGCAGGATCATCTAGACCAAGTCACACAGGAACAGATCCAGCTGGCGCTTGGATGTCTCCAGAGAAGGAGACCCCACAGCTCCCCTGGGCAGCCTGTGCCAGTGCTCCAGTACCCTCCCTGGGAAGAAGGTCCTGCTGAGATTGAGAGGGAACCTCCTCTGTTCCAGCTGGCACCCAGTGCCCCTTGTCCTATCCCCAGATGACCTTAAGAGCCTGGCTCCATCCTCCTGACACCCACCCCTCACAGGTTTGTAGACAGGAATGAGGTCCCCCCTCAGCCTCCACTAAGAGACTGCATTCTAGCCTGTAAAGTGCTTCCTGTATCATTAAATAAAGGTTTAAATAGTGTGTCTTGTCAAGTATGTGATGGTAGCAGCCTGCTTATGTAAGTAGAGGCTTCTGGCAGCTTACAGCTGAAGGTCTCATTCCGCAAGGCTGGAACCTTCCTGGTTTCCTTGGTCTTGCTAGGCAGTTTCAAAAATACCTTAGCTGCTGCATCCTGAGAATCTCTCAGGGACACCAAAAGATCCAGCCAACTTCAGTGAGTTCTGCTCTTCTCTGTAGTCAGATTGGGATTAATCTGAGTGGGGGGCAGCAGAGATCTCTTCTGCAGAAAAGTCATAAACCAGAGTTTCAAACCATTACAGTTTCTAACGTGGAAAAGACATTTGCTTGAGGAAAAGGTTGTGCCAGTTGCCCACCATCCGTGTGTGATTTCACACACGAATTATCTTGTGCCCACTATTCAGGAGGGCAAGGTACCAGTACTTTTGTTTGCCATTACCTTGCTTTGCTAGCCACTGCTTTTTGAGCGTGGTTTGGGTTCCATCACGACTGTTCTTCAGAGATTAGTGATATTTAATGTGGTCTAATGTAAATATTACTAGCTTGGGTGTCTAAATCAGCGCTCTGCCTTGGTGCTGTGTGTCTGCTGGGGTTTGCTGTTGCATCGAGAGCTCCTGTGTAGAACCGCCTGGTGTTGTGCTGGACAGCCAGCTCTTTCCGTGCTTCTCATGCCGCCTCCTCCACGGCTCAAGTGTTTCACTGCTGTATTGAGAAGGCAAACCGTTGCGTGCTTTCTGCCTCAGAGTGCTATCAGGGGATCAGTCCCTGCAGATGTAAAGCGTTTGGTTGTGTGCTGGTTTGAAAACTGCCCATTTTCAAATATTACTTGTGGTGCTTTTGTGCCGAAAAAGCAGTTTCTCTTGAGGCTGGAGGCAGCTTTCCTAGCAGACCTCCTGCGTCAGTCTCTGGGCTCTACAGGTCATTGGTGGACAGAGTCCATAAAGGGAAGGCACTTCCTCCTCTTTCCTTCTTTCTCCCATCACCACCTTCATGGTCTTCAGCTGCAACACATCTTCAGAGACAGAGAGCTCCGAAGCTCCCCCTTGGGTAGTGTCAAGCAGTGGCTCTTAACCTCATGCCACAGGAGGGTGGAAGCCCAGCTGTAGCTCTGCTGTGGGGGTAGCCACAGCCCTCTTTTGCCCAGGAGCTTGAACACAGAGAGGCTGAAGAGACAAGCCGTTTGTACGTGCAAACCCCCTTCTGTGGGGGGTGAACCCTCAGCCTTCCCCTCTTTCACTGAGGGCTCAGGTGCAGAAAAGCTGCACCAGCTCGTTCCTGTCCTTGCCATTCCCGTTTACTGCCCTGGAAAAGCACTGACAACGTTCTTGGAAAGGAAATGTGGAGAGTTGTCCTGTCCTGCCTGAGCAAAGCCAGCTTGGATGGGAAGCATATGCTGCAAGTCCTTACCTTGATGCCTGTCCCTCTGTGTTTTTTCCCGAGGAGGGTTTCTGCTGTTTCATGTGTATATTTAATTTTCCCAAGAAGAATCATTCCATTCTCATCAACCGGCCCAGGCTGTCAATGGAAATACGGGCTGCCAAGGTGTCTCTGACAGCTCGTGTAATGTGGAGCCAAATTGTAAATTGCCTCCTTCTAGGCCACTGAACACCTATCACGAGGTATTAAACCCAGTTTAATTGATTCTGAAGAGCTTTGAGGAAGCGGGCTAGCCAAAGATCTCCCATTACTTTCTGTTCCACATCCCCCTTTCCCAGGATAATCTCTTTTCCCAGGGCTGCTGATTCCTAAATGGCCTTCATGACTAGGAAAGAGGTTGTTTTTCTAGCAGTGTGTTCCCAAGGCTTTTTCAGTTGCTTAATAGGAATGAGGGCTCAGTATTGGTGCTGGAAGGAAGTGTGAGCTGCAGACCCTGTGCAGTGTGTGAGTCTCTGTGTGATTCACAGATTGTAATTCCGCAAGCAGTTCCAATCCGCTTTTCAGGACTGGCTGTTGAAAACTGGCCTGGCTCGTGTTGGATCCTCCTTGTGTCTTATTCTTTGGATGAAACGGCAGCACTTTCTGTGGGGATAATTAGAGCTACAAACATAAGTCTTATGTTCTGGATTTAAAAAAATGAATGCTTGAGCTGGAAGAATAAGAAAAACTAATCCAAAGTCCTACTAAAACAATCTTTCTAATCTGAGAGCTATAGGATTAGTAGAAAACTACTGGGTTTTTAAAACCAAAATGGAAAGAAAAATGGTTTGAGACTTGTTTCATAATGATTCCCTGTAACCCTGGCTTACCGCATGAACGGGTGGTGGATAACTTGGCAACCGCTGACAGTACGGAGGGAAGGGGTTTGGTCTCTAGGTTTATGAGTCCCTTTAACTAGTGATTTAACTTGGATGCACTGGTTTGATTAGTCATTATGTAAGCTAAGAGTGCCTTTGTGCATAGTCCGTGTGCCTGTAAACTCTGCTTCAGCTAGCTTCCATGAGACAGACAAGAAGGTGCAGGAAGTGACAGGATGAATTGGCACTGCCGAGGGCCTGGCCGTGGGCTGTACTGCGTGGTGGCACGTAACGGGGTGAGGCAGCCCTTCGTTAGGGTGCTCAGACTCTCTGCCACACTCAGCCTGGAGGTGTGATGGACAGGGTAGAGCTTGCTCTGAGGACAGCCCTGGCTGTCAGATGAAACAATTGACTTCAGTTATTATTAGCCTTCCTCAAAGTTCATTTAGCCCTAGTGCCTCTCTTGTGCTGTCATGCATTTAAGCGTAATTGCTGTTTGGTTTTCTAGCACAGTAATTCTGAAAGCGAACAGCTTTGAGCTGCTGAGTGCCACTAGGAGATGACAGTTCACTCCTTCCCTTTATTAATGGCTAATGAAATAAAAATCTTTTGATCTCTGGGTCTCTTCCTTATCTTCCCCGAGATGACTGATGCCAAAGTGGTCAGTCCGCAGTTAGGAGCAGGGGGTTTTGGGGGTGATCAGTACTTGCCTGCTGCACAGGAGCAGGACCACCCCTCTGGAGGGACAGGGCAGGACTGTAATTGGAGAGTGATGAGCAGCGGCCAGGTTGGTTTCTGAAGCCATGCAGAGAATGCTGTGGAGTTCCATACAGGAGTTACTTGTGCTGTACAGAATGATTCAGCACCAGTTTCTTGTCTTTTGCTCTAGTAGATAAGGGGGCAGGTGAGATGAGTTGAGGGAAGCTATACTGAAGGGCACCCTTCAAAACTTAACATGCTGTTTAAACATCAAGTTCAAAACAAGCATGCCTGTGTTCTTTCTGTAGTTCATTGGTATGTCTGTAAAGATCTACCTCTACTGAGCACTGCCTTTCACTTGTTTGGCTTCTGCTGAGTTGCATTCTCTAGGCACCTACATACAGCACTCAGGAGGTTGAGCACTGCTCCGTTACCCCTCTCTGAGGGGAGGAGGGAGGCCGGCTTGTGAACTAGCTGAGTACGAGGTACATCGTTAACTAAGGTGTATTTAACATGCTGAGATTTGCACATGAGCTTCCTTGATCTATGGTCTGGTAGGTCAACAGACCTGCTCTGTCCTGGCTTTAAAGTACTCACGAACCTCTCTTGGATTCACTGTTGCTCTCTGAAGAGCAGTTGTTGAGGACAGCTCAGATCTGAGCACAGTGCTACTGGGAATCTCTAGAAACTTAAGCATTATCTATAAAATAAAGGCGTTGTTTGGACATGCAAATAGCTTACAGGCATCTACTGTGAGAATGGGGTGCCTGTCTTGTGGATGAGGAGCCTCATGCTCAGTATGACCCCTGATTGTGAGAGCAAGCACTGGATGAAACAGGTTTTACCTTTGGAGATCAAGTGATTTCTGCAAGGAGCAGGATGTTAGAACAACTAAAGTTGAGGAGAGTTGTAAGGATCATCGATGCTATGATAGGACAATAACTGGACAGGGAGCACAAGTGCTTTAGACATCAGAGTTGTACAGTAATGGTCTTTATAGCAGATGACTATCTAGGGGCAGAGGGGTTGGGCATTTGCCTTTAAGCAAATGGAAAACGTTTCCAGGGCTTCCTAAGTTGGTGGTGGGACTAGCAAAGAGGATTTTACTGTACCTGATACTGAACTGATAGAAACTGGATGTAGGAAGTGGATAAGCTGCTGAGTTGAATGCCCTAGGCTTTGGTGCTTCTTACAGGAAACCTTAACTGGTCATAGGTTATCAAACATCCTAGGACCTGAACTTCTGGACGTGAATGTGTCTATAAAGCTTGCTTGGCACCTCTGGGCAATACTCTTGGACTCCCCAAGTAAGTGCCTCATGAAGGACCAATCCTAAAGCTAACTGGGTCTCCGTGCTGACACTGTGAGGCTCATCACCCAGGAGAAGAAAATGCTTTATTGCAATGCTCGGGCTGACTTGATGTGACTTTGTGTCCAAGACACTCCTCCACAGAGAGCAGTGTTTCTGTTCTACCAAGTCCCTTATTGCACCAAACCAGGTTAGGCAGGGAGGTGATGTTGTTCTCTTTCCTGTAGGGAAGGAAACTTGATCAGCAGGGAAGTGATGGTGTAGGTCATCCCAGTGTTGAGGTGCAGTGGGCTGCTGTGGCTTGCAGAATGTTGCTCCTCTCTGTATTTCGGAATGCTCAGTTCCTCCACAGCTGTACCTCCACTAGCACTGGCTCTCCGTCTGCAGGAGCCTGCTGTTTCTTTTCAAGAGCTGACAGCAAGGCTCCCTTCTTTGTGAGTTTATTTTCCTGGAAAACCAGTGCTAGTTGGCCGTTCCCCAGAACGCACAGAGGAAGGAATTTCCTTGCACTTGTGGAATCTCACTTCATAGCTCTGTGTCATTCTTGATGTTGTGAGTGCCAGGGCCTTGTCCCTAAGCTGCTGTTTCCACACCTAGAAGCTCTTGATGCAGGCTGCAAGGTGAGAGAAGAGGGGCAGGAGCTCTTGTTTTAAACGGCCTGTAACAAAGACAAGAGGAATTGTCTAATGGGGTTGATAAGTGTTTAGCTTGGTTTTCCTCTGTAGCAATCAACAAACCAACAGTAAGGTGCCCTGGGGGCACCCATCCAATTCTTTCTCTCTGTTACAGGGGTTTCAGCAGTGAGTGCCTGACAGGGACAAAAATCAGGAGCCCTTACAGTCAGTGGGATCAGAACTTGCTTAATTCTTCCAGTGCTGTTTAAACCAGGGTTGGCAGCCCCTTTACTTTTAGAAGAGAGGTACCATCCTTTTCAGTAAAAAAGGTGAAGTAATTAATCTAGAAATTAGGGAAAGGAATTTGATTCTGTCTTTGCACTTCAGTTTCAAGGCTGACATAGGCTCAAACGTATCACAGTATTTGGCTTGGTTTGGGCTTGTAAAGCTTTCAGAATGCTTGGGAGTTGAAATGATCAGCTTTTTCCCAGTAACCATGAGGACTGCGTTGAAGGAACGGAATTCAAACCGTCCTGCTCCGAAAAGCACAAATATTTTCTTAGTGAATCTGTAACCTGGCATCACGAACTACAAAGGGCAACGCTCCAGCTCTTCTTCGGGTTGCCTGCTAGAGGTAGTAAGGACTGTGCTGGAGGATGTAAGCTGTTGGTGTTTGCAATACAGTTGAGTATAAACTGAGAAGGTTTTGGGTTGGTTTTGTATGCTATGGATAGGTGATGAGGGGAGCCCCTCTTACAAACAGAGACTGTCAGTTCAACTTTTCCCCTTTCATTACCCCTCTTCCCTGTCTTGCTCTCAAGAGGCTCGATTGAAGCCAGCAGCAGCAGTGATGTTCCAGTTACTGCTGCTGCGGAGATGCTGCAACGACGAGTCTTTAACACCTGGGAGAATGGAGCAGTGAAGAATTAGGAGCAATTGCTTAATCCCTCTTTATTTTCCCTTTTCTGCAGTGAATTGATCTCCTTCCTCCTACCCTCACCCCTCCCTGGACACTGTGGATTACCTGTTTCTTTGTAGGCAGATGGGCAAAGGAAGCAAGATGAGAAGGGAGTATTTATAGCTTCCCTCCTGTTTATGTTCCTTTGCTAGCAGATGTGATGAGGCTTTGTACTAATGCTGGAGGATGAGAGAATTCAGTCGGGAATGAGAATCGTGGCAGAGGAAGACCTAACGTGTAGGTCGTACGAATGCAAAGATTAACACTTCCTACGTCGTGCTCGCCTTGCCTTTCTCGTGTCCGTTTCTTCAGCCTGATTTTCAAACAACAGAAAAAGAAAACTGAAGAGGAACAGCACTGCAGTTCAGGCAGGTTCTCATTTGCTTGACCTTCCTCCGCAGAAACATTGCCCTGTGGAGGCAGCAGTGCAAAATGTTCTTTTCCGGACAGACTCTGACCCCGTGAGTGGGATGTGAGCAAGGGCGTACTGTCAGAGGCGAGATGAGTCCGAGTATTCAATTGTGCTCCTGGCACACGAGGCTGGGGATTAAAAAGGCAGCGGGTGGACTTGCTGGGAACTGGGTAGAAAATTGTGCTCAGGCGTGTGAGGCGCCTCTGCCTTGGCTGCAAGAGCATCCCCCAGGTACAAGGGCTTTCCCCACCAGCTTCCGTCTCTGGCTGAGTGCTGCAGGGCACGTGTGAGAGCTACCTTAACCAAAGCAAGGGCTCTTCTGTTGCCCACCAGGCTCTCAAACAGGACAGTGGTGTGTGCTTTGAAGATACTTCATTTCACGTGCCCAGAGACCATAGCAAAAACCTTTTAAGGCCTTTCCATACAGGGCTACTGATGTGTTAATCCCTGATAATGCTGGGCTCAAGAAATCAAGTGAGATGCTTTTTCTTCCAAAGGGAGATCCTGGAAGCAGGCCAAGGTGTCCACATGTCTTGGAAGAGCAAGGTGTTGAAGAAAAGCATGAGAGAGGCAGGCAGAGGTCTCTAATGCCAGACTGTCCTGTTCCTACCTTCTTGGAAGTTTCAGAGAAGCTTGAGAAGGTGCTTTAGAATGCATCCAAAAATCAGCGGGGCTGTGCCTGGGAAATGGCAGCAGCAGGATCCTCCTTCACTGGTGTCAGGGAGGTTGTTAGAGCCACCATGAAGTGTTTTTCCTGACCCCTTGCTGTCTTCACACCCCTGTGAGGGACTGCTGTAGGCATCCTTCAGGCTGAGAGCCTAAAAAGGTCCTGTCTGTGCTCATGGCTTCCTCTGAGAAGGACTTCATTTTCAAACGTTGCTCTAGCAGTTGCTGTATGGGATGCCCAGGGGCTGAGGGGAGGATGAGTCTGCCCCAGGCTGGTTCCGGTTGTCTGTCCCAGTCTGAGATTCCAAGGTGGATTACTGACAGGTTCAGTCAAATGCATTCATGGAGTGCAAAAATAAGGTGAATACACCCAGGGATGTGTGTTAACACAGCTTCATTGCTCAACAGCATGGGATGGGCAGACAGAGAGTGGTGAAACAAGAAAAGGGAAGAAAGGGGAGAAGAGGGGTAGA
>VZRI01003298.1:18665-55585 GCA_013397515.1 Upupa epops
AGCATCCCTGAGGCTCCCAGTCTTCTCCCAAGCATCCCTGAGGCTCCCAGTCTTCTCCCAAGCATCCCTGAGACTCCAGGTGATCTGCAGTGTCCTGCCAGTCGTCTTCAACGTTCAATTGGTCTTCAGTGGGGGGCTCCAAATCCTGGTTAAGGAGCCATACTTTTTAAACCCACTGGTGCACTTCTGTTCCCCCGTCTCCTCCATCTCATGGGGTGCTGGTATTTCCACCTTTGGGCTGTCCGGTATGCACCCTGACGGGGCTGGAGCAAATCTGTGGACAAAGGACTGGGATGTTTTCTTCGCTTGCTCTTTTAATCATTCTGGGAGTGAAGCTGCTGCGTAACCCTGAGCCTCTTAACATGCATCTTACTGCAGATAAGACGGGAAACAAAGGATGAGTGGATGTGGAAGATGAATTCCTGCATGTAGTCTCTTGAGACCCAAAAAGTTGTTCTGGTGTTTAAAGCTTCTGATTTCAGTGCTCCAGCTGTGGTGCTTACCACCCGCCACATACCTTTTGGACATGGTGGACAAGCTTGTCTCAGCTGAAACCTGGATGTAGGTATTTTGCGCTTCACTGAGGAAGGGCTGAGCTGTGGACTGTGTGTCTGCAGTGAGGTCTGGTCAGCAAAGCTTGAAAGGAGTTCCTCTCCTTTCCCCACGCTGCTTCAGTCCTGAACTCCAGCCTTTCAGCACATTCTCAGTGCTGGATAAGGGGTTCAGGTGTTTCACTTGTAAGCCAACAGCCACTCTTCAAGAGTAAAAATGATCCCTTCAACTCTCCTCAGCCTTGGTTGGCCAAGGTTGGCGTTTATTTCTCTGATTCTGTGATCGTTGCTCCTGTTCTGCTTCTCCTTCATCAGTAGAGCCTGTTTTCTTCCAAGTGCCTAAGAGCAGCACGTACCCCTGGAGCGACAGAGTCTAGCCAGCGCCTCTGCCTGCAGAACACAACTGCAGCATGTTGCTGCGGGGTTCAGCAGGGTGGTTCAGGCCTGAATCAGGGCTCAAGGACTGTCAGAGCTCCCACACCTCTATTTTCTGATGAGTCACTCAACGTGCCTCGCTTTTTAGCCCTGTTTTGCCTTTTCCCTTGTTCTTGCCTGTATTGTTTGATGACAGGTGACTCCTGGGGCTAGTTTATACCTGTCAGGTACTCGTGGCCTTAAGGTACAGTCTTTGCAGATGTAGCTGGCAATATCCCTGTCACAGAGCACTGAGACAGCACTGAGTTTAGTGGCTGTAGGATTTTCTATCGACTGCTACAGCTGGCAGGCTGCTAGGGCTGCCATAAAGCCCTGGTCAGGGCAGGCTCTTGGTGTGCAGTGTTTGAGAACTGTAGTAATGCCTTGTGGAAGGGAAGAGTGGAGAAATGAAAAGGGCATCTGGCAATGCCTGCTCTGCCGTGGGATCAGGTAAAATAAGTATGTTTCAGGTATATGTAAGCATATATTTGTGGAGGCACTCTCTGATAGGGTTTTCTTTCGTCTTGCTGTATAAATTCCGCTCACTCGCTGTTGCATCTAGTTTGACACCAGTTTTAGAAGGACTGAAATTGGAGTTGCTGGCTTCAAATAGAAAAATGTGGAGTTTTGCTGTTTGAGAAACCCTTCCTCTAGAGACTTCTCTGCCCTTGGTAAAACTTGGTTTTGAAAACCGGCTTCCACGTGGTGCGTGCCTCTTCTTACCGTTGAAACTTCTGACTGCCTTTCTTAGGACAAAAGTGATGCCGAGAGAGCGTGACTTGATTCCTTGTGGATGTGAGGCTGCACCTCTCTTTTGTTTGGGTGGTTTTGAATTTTAAACCTGGTTTTCCTCATTTCCTCAAGTAGGGGTAGGAGTGTGTCCTCGTTGCTCAGCGGCAGCGCATGGATGTTCATAAGCCCAATGGCTTTCAAACAGAAGAAGGCAAACTTGCCCTTTGGCTCTCAGCATGGAGGGTTTCTAAAAAGCATTGCTTTTGCCAAAGCGTGTGACTTCTCACTTAGGTTCGCTAACAGCTTTGTAATGCCCAGTGCTCTTTGCCTGTTGGCTGCCTGTTTGAACTGGGAGGACCTGAAAAATGGAGAAAACTAAGTTACTTGACTGATTTTCATTACCAAGAATGAGAAAAACAGTGTGACTATCGTGTAAGTACAGTGTGAATTCACTCTTCCTAAACGAGAGTGACCTCTGGGACCTATCCATGCACTGACCACCTGGGCTATAGGTCCAGCCTTCAGGAATGCGTGCTGCAGTTGAAACTCCATGGCAGGCTTCGGAAGAAAAGAGAAATAGTGAGAAGTAGGTGATGGAAAGCAACCCCACAACATGTGGAGTTCTGCACAGTGTGTCAGAGAAACCATCAGCAGTCTGGCTTTTGCTTGCAGACTCCCATTAGAAAAGTCCTGGGAGAACCCCATCCCTTCCCGGGAGATGGATACCTTTGCAGAAGTGGTTTACAGATCAACAGAAGACAAACCCTAGACCCTAGGAATGCCCACGCTGGGCTGCAGCTGCTGAACAATCCCACCTAGTCCCTGAAATCTTTGCGCCCACAGCCAGGCGAGAGCTGTTGTCGCCCGTGACTCTCTTTTAAAATCCAGACTTCCTTCGCGCTGGAATGGTAACGGCGGCGTTGGGAGGGTTCGTGTGTGACTAGGATAACTTATCGCAGGAGACAGGCTTTGCATCCGCCTGATCCTAGATTTTCATTAACAGCCAGGTCCCTCGCCAAGATTGCAGAGCCTGTGAATCATTGGTGTGCTTGCTGCTTGTTGGACCCTTCTTATACAACCCAGTACCACAGCTTGGTTAGCGTGAGCTATCTGTTCCCCTCTGAGCAGGCGTGTTTACTACTTGTACGTTAGCTTGGCGTTCCTCTGGGAGCACAACGGAAAAACCAGATGTCAGCCCAGGAATCGACTGGAGAGAGCGACCCTCCCAGTGCCTGCAGCTCCCTGACCCTCCCCAACTGTTACCCTAGAACTTGAGGGCTTTAACCCCTAAAGACTGACACTTGTATGCGACCTCTGCTTTCTACGTCTGTCTAGCAGCCTGGATTCATTTCTTAACGTCCACTAAAGCCTGGGCACAGCTGGTGTTAGGGGGGGGAACATCCCAACAGTTGTGCTCCCCCCCCGGTGTTCTGGGTGTTGACCTGGCGCTGGGGTGCACTCGTGTCCCCGAGCAGGCTGAGCAGCACTGAACACTTGTCCTTCTCTGTGTTTTGCAGGCGCACCAGAGGCTCTCCCCGTGGCAGAGTGCGAGGGTGGTCTATGGCAGTACGGCAGTGCCCTCTGACGGTGAGTATCCGCAGCCCTTGGCTTGCTTAGGGCTCGCTCCTCACTCGTCTTCTTCTTCCCTGACCTCTTTTCTGGCTGTGAGTTGATGCAATTTGAAACGAAGGGAGCATCGGAGAATGAAGTCACTCAAAACAGATGAAGGAAATGGTCAACTTTTCTGCTCGCTGTCCTTACAAACAGGACAGGCTTTACAAAGAAGGGTGGGATTGTGTGCCCACGCTGCTTTGCCAGGCTTTCTCCTGATGTAGCTGTGAGGTCTGTGTGGTGCCAACCTTCCAGAGCGCTGCCTGCCTTGTTACCTTTACGTAATGACAGTGCGGTTCATCCCAGCTTCTTGCTCAGGTGGCTGAAGGCGCTGCTTGGTGGGTAAGCCAGAGCAGTTTTGTCCCTTAAATGGCAGGACAGTGCAGACACAGAAGTTTGTATAAGTCGTCGTCATCACGGGAAGCAAAACGCACTGGTGGAATTTCAGAAATCTCAGAAGGTTAGGAGGTAAAGAGGAAATGAGCAGCTCTGAGGTCGCTGCCCGCTTAGCACCTGCGTGCTGTGTGCAGAACTGACATGAGGGGGTGGTGGGTGCTCTCCTCATGAAAGCTAATAAAGTAAATGCCTCCAGCACAATTGCTTCCCCTGCCAGAAACGGTGAGCGTGTGTAAACACAAATTGATCGTGGCTGCTGTGGGGAGCTCAAACAAGAACACGGAGGCCTAAGCAGGTAGAACATGTGTGGCTGAGAGGATGATGTCACTGCGTGATTCGGTTTAGCTCATATTGTGCTTGAATATTTCTCTTGATTCTTCCCGTGACTTCATCTTCACCAACAGTGTATGTTCCACGGTGAGAGCTCTGGCCATACTGTCTTTTTTAAACAGTGGGTTGTTTTATCCTAATCTATAGCTAAAGTTGTTCTTACAGAAAAGCACAAGTCTTTAAAAAATGCTGGTGCTGCATTACTGGTGCACGAATAGCTGAGTGAAAACTTCGTGGTGCTTGGATGGAGTTCATACCTCGCAGCAACCTCGAGCTTCATCGAGATTGTAAAGCTTCTAAAGCCCTCCACGGTCTTATTTAGCAGCATCCCCGGCCAGGTTGTGGGTGTCTGTAACTGTACGTGGGGCACACTTGTATGCCATGACATGGGAAAAGCATTTAAATACTGGCTTAAAACGTCAGCCACGGAGATCAGCCAAAACATTCACACTCTAATTAACGAAACGCCCACTCAGAACCCGTAGCTGCCTTCCTGCCGGCCATCCGTAGGGCTGTGGGAGCAGCGGAGAGCGTGGCAGGCAGCCATACCGCAGTATCTTGTTAATAACTCTTAGTGGAGCTATCTGTTGCTGTCTGTTAGGTTTGTGTTATTGACATGCCCTTCAGATTTTATCCTGTTTGTCTCTGAGCTGTTCCCTGCCCAATGCAGTGAAAATCTGACCAGGCATCAGGGTTGTGAGAGGCGACAGGAGGATCAAACTGCAGTTTGGTCTTCCCCCACTGGTGAATTAGGTTAGAAAATGACTTCTTGCAGGGGAAGCATAAACCACCTGTAATTCCAGATTTACCGAGCCTGTCTTCTCTTCCAAAGGGAATCCTATTTGGTCCTCATGCTTCACCTAAGCTGGAAATCCTCGAGGGAGGTTTTGTGTGCTACTGACGCTGATGGCTCCATGCAGTCTGACCTGCTGTGCTTTGCACTGTGGTCCCCATGTGGTTTGTGAGGGGTTCAAGCCCAACAGGGCTGGTGCTGGTGGAACTTCTTCCAAAGCTGGCAGTCAGAGAGCTTTGGTTCCTGTGGTGGCGCATGGGACAGACCAGGATACACCAGAACCGTGGTGGGGAAGAGTGGGGGTGCAAACCGTGCTATCTCTCCTGGTCTGCAGTAACCTGTCTCCCTGCCTGTGTGATCAAGGTAGCATTTCCAGCAACGTTTCTCACATCTTGGGGTTATGTAAGCGGTGCGTAAGTTAATGCTGTCCATGCTACTCACATAACCAATTAACTCAATACTTGCGGGGCTATTTTAAGCTTCTAAACGTGTTGGTCGCCCCATCTGAGCCTGTTATCACAAGTACCACTAATGCTGCTCTATTTCTTACCAATCTCTTGCTCAAAAACTTGAGTGGAAGAAGGTGGAAACTTAAAAGCAGGTGTCGTAATGACTGCTGATAGGGAGCTTGCAATTCTGCCCGTCCCAATAAGTTGGCATTTTGCTTTATTTTTTATTTCAGTAACAACCTGAGTGTTCTGAGTTTTAAGCTTTTACACATAAAAGCTACTAAAATCCTGTCAGACACCTGAGCCTGGACAACAGGCGTTTGTAGGCTTCCGAGTACTGTGAGCTTCTTGCACCACCTCAGTCATTTTAGGTGTCTGTACCCGGTCATTTCTGCCTAGTCTTGAAAGATGGCGTGGGGACCTTTGCTCAGCACCAGGTAGCAATTCCCTGGAAGAAGGGAAAGGTCGTTCTATGCTTGATTCAGTTTGTGACGGCTCTTCTGGCTTCGTTACACTGTTCTTGGTGCATCCTTCCTCAAAATACACAAGCTGCTCTTTGTGGAGAGGTGTCACCTCAAGACCTGCCCCAATATGCAAATGATCCTGTGATAAATGAGTTCATAGAACTGTTTGGGCAGGAAGGGACCTCAGAGATAGCTAATTGCAACCCCCTGCCATGGGCTGGGACACATCTCACCAGACCAGATTGCTTGAAAGCCCCAACCTGGTGATGGAGCATCCACAACTTCTTCGGACAGCCTGTTCCAACGTCTCACTGCCCTCACAGCAAAGGTCTTCTCCCTTAAATCTAATTAAATCTCATGGTGAAGTTGTTATCCCTTGTCCTGTCCCTACAAATCCCTGTCTGTGATTCGTATCTGACAGCCAACCGCTGGAAGGGGAGGCATAAAAGCCACCGGTGGCAAAACTTTCTGAGCAGTGGCATGTTGAGAACTAGTTCTCTTTGGTAGTTGTTTGCTTCTATTTCTGCTTGTAGTCACTCCTCTGACCAACTACTTCTGATGCTAAGCACTCCCATTGGCGTGGCATGTCGATCTGTGAGGTAGCTGGGATTAAGCTGATGGTGCGGTTCATGCCGTTGGCCACAACTATGACAGGTGGGAACGCTAAGCCAGGTGCTGCGTGGGTGAGTGCGACTGCACAGTCCTTGAGACACGGCAAGTGCTTGGTGTAATAAAAAGGACCTTTGTGTTTTTACGTAAGAAAAATAGGTAGCAGTCCAAAGTGAATCATTTCTGGCGTGCTGCTATATCTTAGCAACTGCTGCACTGGGGGAAGATTTTGACTGCTTGACTCAACAGAAGCCTTAGAGAATATCAACTTTTACCTTGGCTTTTCTATCAACACATGTCCCCAAGCACGCGGAGTGGCCCGGGCTGTGGGCAGTGAAGTAGCAGGCTTACAGTTCGTACAGGTCACTACCATACATTTCAGAAAGATGCTCTGGAATCCTTAAGAGTGCTCTTGAGAAAGCTAAAGAAATGGAAAAGGTTGTGTTAGCTACACCTGGGAAGCAGTGTCTGTCTTCTGAAGTACAAAGTGTATCGATCCCATGAATTTTGGATGAAGCTTAAATTCAGAATGCTGCTTCTACAACCTCATGCTCCTGACATCTCTCTTAAATGTTTGTTGCCTCAGGATAAAGAGGAGAGCAACAAGAAGAAGTAGGCAGTAGTTCATGTTCCCTGATGTGCACAGTCTGCCTTTGTCTGCTGGGCTATAAATCCTGATAAATGGTGTGATGCTTTTGTCTTCCATAGTCCAAAACACTTGGACTCTCAAAACCTAACCAAAACATATAGCCAAACACCTGGTGCCTTGTGACCTCCAGCTGTTGTGTTGACTTTAGCATAAGCATGATTGTGTTTAGAGTAAGCATCTGTCACCTTTCCACAAAGCACAGACTTAACAGCAACTGACAAGTTAATGGAAGTGAAACGCTCTGATGTCCCCCAGTTCTCTCTTGATGGACGTATCTCTTGATAAAAGATGATCTGAGCATATAGTCTGGTTTATGTTCGGCTCGTATCGATGTTTGCCTCTTTGTCCGTGGGAAGAATACAGAGCTCTTGTGAGAAGGTCTGTTAATTTTTAATCACAACCTTGTGTTTTGTCGTCTCTGCAGAAGTGACGGTGGTTTACCAAAACGGGTTACCTGTGATTTCTGTGAATCTTCCCTCCCGGCGCGAACGGTGCCAGTTCACTCTCAAACCTATCTCAGACTCTGTCGGTGTGTTCTTACAACAGCTGCAGGCAGAAGACCGAGGGATCGATCGCGTTGCAATCTACTCAGCAGGTACCGTTGTTTACAAACTCACTGATTTCCTGGCTTGCCAGCCGTTTTCACCCAGCCTTTTGCTTTCTCTAAGTAGGCGTTTGCTACGGGGTGAGTTCATCAGTATTCCTCAAAAAACAGAAGGCGGAATCATAGAGTAAGGACTTTGTCAGTGACCCTGAGTAGTCAGATGTGCCAAGAAGATCTGTCTGTAGAATGGAGGAGGAAAACATTCCTCATGCTTCGTGCCCAGGCTCTCCTAATGGTGATGGTTTTGGCCAGTTTCCTGCTCTTCAGCAGGAAGGATGCAGACTGTGAACCAGTACTAACTGGTTTGTGGGGAACTGGGTGTGTAAGGTGGTCGAAGGACAACAGTATCTTGCTTAGCTGTGAAAACTCAGTCGTGTTTCATTCAATGTCCCACCTTGCTGTTGGGTTTCTGAGAGCCACCAAAGCTCTGAACCATTGTTAGGACTTGTGGAAGTGCCATCAAACAGGTATTTCCTTAGAAGTCTTAGACTGGGAGGGAGGGAGGTGTAGGTACCATCGAAGCTGTCCAATACCAGGATTAAAAGCAACTGGCCAGCAGATCGACAGAGGTGATTTTGCCTCTCTGTTCCGCCCTGGTGAGCTCTGGAGCCCCCAAAACAAGAAGGACGAGGACCTGCTGGAGGGTGTCCAGAGGAGGCCATGAAAATGAACAGAGCTAGAACACCTCTCTTATGAGGACAGACTGAGAGAATTGGGGTTGCTCAGACTGAAGAGGATAAGACTACAGTGGGGACCTTACAGTGACCTTCTAGTCCTGAAAGGGGTCTATCAGAAGGCTGGGGAAGACTGTTCACAAGGGCAGGGATGAGGGGTCATGGTTTCAAGCTGGAAAGGGTAGATTTAGTCTGGACATGAGGAAAAAGCTCTTGAATCTGAGGGTGCTGGATCCCTGGAACAGGTTGTCTACAGAGGTGGCGGAAGCCCCATCCCTGAGACATTCAAGGTCAGGCTGGATGGGCTTGTGGGCACTCTTGTCTAGTGACTATATCAACCCTGCTTGTTGTAGTAGTGTTGGACCTTTGGAGGTCCCTTCCAACTCAACACATCTGTGATTCTGTAGGTGATTGTGTTGCAAAACATAGTAAACGATTCAAAATGTGCAATTGAAGGGGACTGCATTTTGTAGGGTGACCCTAAATAGCCCAGATGCCAAAAAGCAGCTGGGCACTCATAGCTCAGCCAGGATTTGCCCTGTAGTATCAGCCTGACAAAGGGTATCATCAGAGCCCAGCAGCTTGCTGTGGACCACTTAGTCAGGGCACACTTGGGTACTTGGTTTCTGCTGTTTAATGAGCCATCTGTGTTTCTCTTGCAGATGGTACACGTGTTGCCTCCTCCACAGGCATAGATTTGCTTCTACTGGATGACTTCAAACTGATCATTAATGATGTCACATACCTTGTTAGACCACCAAAGAGAGGTAAGCCAGCCTGGCTCTGGTCAACATCGTGAATAAATGCCAGTATCCACCTTCTCGTTTAGCTGCAGCTTGCTTTACTAACTTGCTTGAGAACATGAAGCAGTGTTTCTAAAGGAAACCTTGTGTCCTCAGAGTCCAATTTAGTGATATCTGAGTAATTGGAGCCATCAGTAATGAAAAGCAAACACTCCTGTTGCTTAACAGGAGTAAATAAGAGAGGCAATGTCTTTTAGCTTCTCATTTCTCTAATTTCATTTTTCCATTACTGGGGAGTGGTTTCACGTAACCCATTCTGAGGGAGTACAGCCCACAGTGGGGATTAGACTGAAACTTAACATTGTTTGATTAGGAAGAATAAATTGTTCCTTCATTTGACATTGTTTCCTTTGGAATGTGGTGTTTGGAGTAGTGAACCTTGGAAACTTGTTAGCTATCAAAGGGTGAAATAAGCGGGACCATGCTCTGGCAGGGTTCTGGTCCCAAGAGTCTCACAGGCAGGGAAGCAGGCTATTTTGATTCAGGAAGACAATCTTTTAAATAACAATTTTTGAACACTTGCAAGTTTTCACATCTTGAAAATCACAAGAAGCTTTAGAGACGCTCTAGAGTTACTGCTAAGGGCAGGCACTCAGTATTTTCATCCACCACCTACTCTTTCTCCTAGGCAACTTTGCAGCTTTCATAAAACACCAGGTTGCTGCACATCTGTAGCTGCCTCAGAGGGCTTCACCCAAAGGATCAGTTTTGGAAGTGTTGGTCTGCCTGGTGCTCGGTTCACAGGTAGTGGGAGATTGTCTATTGTTCTCTTACTGCTGCAGGCAGGATTTTTCTGGGCGTTTTGAGCCTTGGGGACAGGCCAACTAATTTTCTTGCACATCTAGTCAAGGTGAGATGGTGGAAATATCTGGATCCTTTCCCTAGTGTTTGGGCTTTCCTCTTGTGGGCATCTGCAAGCAGTAGGTAGCTAATAACTTCATTCGTAAGGCGTAAAGCTGTGGAGAAACTCTTCATGTTCCTTTTATCCTCTTAGCAAGGCAGCAAGTGAATCTATCAAAACTCAGTAGGCTGCCCATAACCTTTGGGTTTGATGCTACGCTGCACAGCTGACTTCTAGGAAGGTTTGCAGGAAGGGACTGCTCACGTGCAGCGTCTTCCTCTACAGATGCAGTCACCTTCCAAGAGCCTTTTTGCAAGGAAAATAGTAATGTGGCATTCTATTGTTGGCAATACAAAAAGAGCAAGTGAAGACATTTCTAATTTGGGGAATTTTGTGAGCTGGGAAGCTTTGTGCAGCTCCTCACTCTTAGGATGTGGGAGAATCTGGATCAGGTTGCACAGCACTGGGGGAGATGCTGTTTCTTCCCTGGCTGTGGGTTAGACTGACTTCCACTAGAGATGTTTTTCTCCAGTCTCCTTAAAACACCTGAACAAACCCCACGCTGTTAAGACTGGATGTCTAAAGCACTGAAGAAGTTGGTGTGACACTTTGCTCTGTCACCCTACTGCTCTGTATCCTGAGCGTGGGGTTTTCACATGCTTATAAGACATCATAAGCTGGAGAAGCGGGTGAGGATTTGCACAAGGTTGTCTGTTCTGTTATCCCCTGAGAGCAGGTGACGGTATCAAGCCTGACTGCTCTGGTTTTTTGAAATACAAGTAAATAAGAATGCGAGCATGGTGTCTTGTTTCTTGCACCAGAGGCACTGGTGTCCCAAGGTGAGGCAGTTGCTGCATCCCGCTTACAGACTGCTCTCAGTCACGAGATGTCAGTGAGTCGCTGCGGGTTTTGGTTGGATGCCTTGCGCGGGTACCCTTTGTGCACAGGTCGGTGAGCTCTAGGATCACCTAGGTTACGTGAAATCATTGTCTGGGATTCCTGTGCTAAGGAAGTTTCTGTAGTCAACTGTATTTAAAAGAACGTTCCCATAAATAGACTCTGAGATGAGTGGAATTTATGGAATAGCGCCATTCAGCTCAGAGCTGTTGCTTTTCCCTTCTTTTACAAAGCCATCCCCTGTGTTTTGAAATGCAGGTGCCAGAGAACTGTAGTCTTAAGTAGCAAGGACTTCTTGAACATCATGCTTTTTTTCTTTGAGGGAGAGCAGGATCCCTTTAGGTGGGAGGGGGATGTGGCATGTGTTTTGCCTTGAGCTGCTAGTGTTAAAATTTAAGCTGTCCGTAGCCTTTTATGGACTGCTAAAACTCTTGCTTTGGGCAGGTCATTTAAGGTGAGTGCCCAGGGATGCTGTGAGAATTGGTTTCCATAAATTAATTTCTTTCTTTGGCTTATTTTGCTTTGAAACCTGTGGGTTTTTTCCATATGGAGCGCGTAATCCAGTACCCCTAGCCACAGCTCACAGACAGGCTTAATTCTTTCAGGAATCATCTTTGTGGTGAAACACGGGAGATGAAGGCAGTTTCAGTGGGTGGCCCTGTCACTGTCTCTGTTTAAATGAGATGTGATGGAGAATTTCATTGTTGTAGGCGACGCGGCGGGCGATTGGCCCCAGAGTGTTGGGAAATAGTTCAGGCATTGATTCTCAAAAATAATTGATGTAAGATTGCGTGTCGTGGGGCCACTGACCAAAGAGGTTTAGTTATCAGCATCAAGAACTGTAGTTGCTCGTGATCTGCACTTTGAATTCTGGCTGCTCCTTGACAGCAGGTGCGATGGATCGGTGCTGGTTCCGTTGTGCATTTGTCTTCATTACGCCTCGAACAGAGTATGGATCAGAAATAGCTGTTGATTTCTGCTGAGAGTGATCGTACACATCTCTTTTCCCTGTTCTTATCCCGTTTTAGGAATATCCAATAATAAAGCCTGGCTTTCTTTTGAAGAAATTGCATTGTCCTAGAGCACTGGAGCTCTTCCAAGGGCTCCCTTATTGACAAGACAGCTTTCATGTATTGCCTCTGCAGACCAACAGCGGCTTCCGAAGAGTATGTAAGACGTTCTGTCGATACGTGTGTATGAAGCAGTCTCTCTTTTTGCCTAGAGCTCTTAAGCCATGAAAATGCAACGACGCTGAATGATGTCAAGACATTGGTTCAGCAGTTGTACACCGCCTTGTGCATTGAGGAGCACCAGCTGAACAAAGAGAAGGAGCTATTAGGGCGACTAGAGGAACTGAAGGAGCAGCTAGCACCGCTGGAAAAAGTGAGAAGCTTCTCAGCGTATTTTACTTATCTTCCAAATGCAGCTTTAATTTATTTCAAGGTTTTAATTAGGTCCCTGGCATGCTTCAGCTGGTTTTAAGACTACTGAAGCAGAAGATGCACTCTATGTCTACAACACTAGCTCTGTCTCTGGTTTCTGTTGAAGTGTTTTGCTGCTTTGTCTTAGATAGTTGGAGCTGGACTTGATAGTTAATAGAGATTGGGGCTGATGCAACAGAACATCTCTGAGCACAGAGAAACAAACAGCTCTGTGAGGCATTCAGAGCACGCTCAGAGTAAAATATGGCTGATGGAGAGATACCGATGGAAAAGTCTAGGCTTATCTGCATAATCCAGGCTCAAATCATACACTTCAAGCCATTTAGCGTTAATACAAACACAAGATGCTGCTTTGACATCATTAATGATAAGAGAAATAGTTTTGGAAATAAAATGTGTGCTTCTGTCTTCTGTAGGTAAGGATGGAGCTCAGCAGGAAAGCAGAGAAGAGGACAACCTTGGTGTTGTGGGGAGGCCTGGCTTACATGGCCACCCAGTTTGGGATTTTGGCCCGTCTCACCTGGTGGGAGTACTCTTGGGACATTATGGAGCCTGTCACCTATTTCATCACCTATGGTAGTGCCATGGCAATGTATGCTTATTTCGTAATGACTCGCCAGGTAGGACCTGCTGTGCTGCTGGCACTTCAATAGAAGACTTTCTGAGCTCTGCTCCCTAGAACAATAACAAAATTGTGCTGCTTAGAAGTAGCTTTCTCCTCCTTTGCCCTGTCGGAACCTAGAAGCCACTTGAATTACTTGGTGCTCTCCAGCACAGTGGGGTGTGGTGGTGGGATTTTCTGCTGCTGTCCTGGTTGTCTGTAAATGCTCATGTGTTTGCAGTGATCGTCTGCTGTAGCCACGCAGGTTCACCTGGCAGATAATTTCTTCACACCCCTGGGAGGTGTGATTTTTATTCATTTTGCACTGGAGGCTGTGATTTTTATCAGCCTGAATAAACTAAGAGGTGGTTTGAGTTTCAAGGACCACCTTCCCGCTCTGACATGAGATGCTGACCATCCTAAAGAGACAAAAGTTCAGGGTTGTTGTTTTTAATAGGTGTTTCATGGGTCTGGCCTCCCACACAGGTGAAGGATCCTTCCCTGGATCACTGTAGTTGTGACACACTCAGTGTGGGTTTTCCTAGTACCTGGTTTGTCTAGTTACTCTGATTTTAGATTTCATAATCCCGCCTAAGTGATGAGAGATGAAGGGGCTCCAAGAGTCTTTACTTTCCCAGACAATCAGATGCTGCAGGTGTCCCAAGAGCCTGTCAAGGGACTGGAGGGCACGTCTGCCCCATCAGGGCAGCTGCAGTACTTTCTGCCAAGTGCGGCTAGAGCTTCTGCTGTGTTTGAACTCAGATTCAGTGTTGTCATTGTCATCTATATCAAGTAGTGCCCCTTCTGCCAGACCTTAAAATGCCAGTGTTTCAGAGCTGGCATGACTCTGCATGCAGTCTTTTTCCACCGGACAGCCCTCATCATACCAGACACAGAGGCTGTGTAATGTTCCGCTGCAAGGGACTGTTAACTTCAGCACACAGACCTGTGCTTTGGGGAGGCTGTCTGCGCTTTGCTATGAATAGGTCTGCTGCTCTGAGGAATCAGAGCATCTCTTTACTTGGATGAGACCTGTGTTTGGTATTTGAGACCAAAACAGTCTTGATAACACACCAGTGGTTTTGCTATTGCTGAGCAATGCTTGCACAGCACCAAGGCCTTCTGTGCCATGTTCCTCCTTGATCTGCCCACTCCCCGTCACTGGAATAGGCTGGAGGTGGGTGAGGTGTTTGAAGAGGGATGCAGCCAGGACAGCTGACCCCAACTCACACCAAGAGATTCAGTACTGTGTAACGTACCTGTGCACACCCCGTGTAACATTCACAAATGAACTGGGGATGAGTTTCTCCAAAGCAGCTGTTGCTCAGAGACTGACTGGGTGTTGATCCGGTGGGGGGAGGTGCTGAGTGTTTTCTTCTGCATCACTCTTGGGGTGTTTTCCATCACTTATTAGACTGTTTGTATTTCAGCTGTTGGGTTGGTTTTTTGGGGAGGGGGTTGATCTTTCTCCTTTTATCTCCATCCAGCTGCAGGGGAGGGAGGCTGGGTAGGGACTGAGCTGTAGGCTGGGGTCTCCCTACCACACTGGGTGAGCTCAGACAGCGCTATCTGGTCTTGTGCCAAAGCCACATCCTCCCAAAACACACCTGGTGCACACGGTGCTGCATGCTGTTGTGGTTTTATTCCCATCTTGTCTCCCTCTTTCTTTTTAGGAATATGTTTATCCAGATGCCAGAGACAGACAGTACTTATTATTTTTCCATAAAGGAGCCAAAAAGACACGATTTGATCTAGAGAAATACAATCAACTCAAGGATGCAATTGCTCAGGTAAGAATTTCTCCAGAGATAAGACAAAGAATGCCTGTGTACGGTTCTTGGCTGCTATCAAGAGATGTGTTTCAAACAAGGATAGGGTCTACCAGCTTATTCTCTTGTCACAGCCCCACTGCAGTCACTGAATTTACTTTGATACGCCCCAGAATAGACCTGCTGGATGTGTAAGTCCACGTGAAACCATTGCCTATATCTGTCTGTAAGGGCCTTTTAGGAACTGCTGGCAAATCTTGAGTTGCTTCAGGCGCTTCATGCTTCAGAGGAGCCTAATTCAAGATTTCCTTTCTTCTCAGCTCCTACACACCAGATGGATTTAGTGAGGCATGAAGACTTGCATCCATTCAGTTCATGTCTTCCTGACAGCACACTTCAGTGCACTGGGTTGCAGTCCTGGAAAAATAATGTTTAAAAACATTACGGGCATTGTTAGAGGCAGTGGTGGCAGATGTCTCTTTCTGGAGACAGGTGCTTGTGGCAGACTGTCCACCTTGTGAGATCTATCCAACAAAGGTAGAGATCTTCCCTCATGCTTATTTCTGCGAGCCTTCTGCAGGAGGGTGACATGAACAGAAGAAACATGGCTCTACCACATTATGTTTCAGTGCTCTGTGTAATTCTCTGTTGATTCCCAGGCTCTGGAAAGGACAGGGTAGGATATTGAGGGCAACGTGTGGTGTTCTCCTGCCTTGCAGAAGGGGTTGAGCGAGGAGTAGAGGGGGGTCAGAGCTAGGCTCTTGGCTTTGTGAGCAGACCCAGAAAGACCCCTAGGTTTTCTTCTGTGCTGTTGAGTACAGATACACTTGGGTGTCTGAACTTCCATGAAGTTTTCTTCTGGAATCAACCATTTCTGTCAGTTTAGGGGTTTTTTCTGTTTGATGGTGCTCTTATAAAAATGGGTTCCAGTGAGCTTACGGGGGTCAGACCTTCCTTACCATACTCCAGGTGTAAGACAAGCTTAGAGAAAGTACAGAGCAAATGTCTTTATGAGATGAAAGAACCCACGACTGTTTTACTTTGCAAATACTGCCCTTTCGGAGAGGAAAGCAAGGAAATAAGGAGAAGCTTTCCTCTCTGTAAGGGCAACGGCATAGCAGGAGGCGTACGGAGAGCTTGGTCTTGATAACGTGTCTTTTACTTTTAGGCAGAATTGGACCTTAAGAGGCTTCGAGATCCACTGCAGGTTCATCTGCCCATCCAGCAAATTGCTGAAAAGGACTGATCAGCAAAGAGGCTCTGAACCCCGGCCAAAAACCTGTTCATAGATCTTGCCTTTTTAATTAAAGCATTGCAGGTGGAAGCTGGGAGGTGGTGTGGGGGTGGAGGGGTTTTACCTTTAATCAAGACTAAGGACTGTATGGGGGGAAGAATCTCTTAAATCTGAAGGTGGGACATAGTGGAACGTTAGTTCTGAAAAGGGCTTGGCAAACAGTCACCTTGGAAAGAAGATGTCTGGATGGCAGTTGTGTACCAGTACAGGACTGGGGGGGTTCGTGAAGGAATGTAATGCTGGAGTGGAAGGGTGTCGTCTTCTTCCAGCTTCGCAGGGTCTGCCTCTTGATAAGACACCAGCAGCCTGCTTAGCTTTTTAAATTTTCCTTTATCTGATTCAGATATCTCTTTCTCTCTCTCTCTTTCTCTCTCTCTCAAACAAAACAAAACAAAGGAGAAAACCAAACAGAACAAAGCATCCAAGGCACCTGGAGCTATGGCTGGGCATCAGAACTTGCACTCCAGCGCCATTAACACGCACACTTCTGATCAGACCCGATCTCTTTTGTAAAGTTACTACAAGACTGCTTTCTACTGGAAAACTGTGAGCTTCCCCTTCCCAGCCCACCCCATGTGCTCCACAGACTCTTCCTCCTTTGCTTATTTGTAGCACAGATCGGTTGTAGATGAGTGAGAGAAGGAATGAGTTTTCTCCTGGGTATTTGGTAACTGATGTTTTGGGTTGTCCCGGAATAGCTGTATGAACTGGGTGTCCCGATGCCCCTGAGCTCCTAGAAATCAACGGCAGCATTGCATGAGAGGTGTTTCTTTTTATATTCAGTCTTAAGAGAGGGAGATTCCCCTCTTCCAACCCCAAATCTGGTAGCCTCCTGGGCAGTGAAATGGCAAAGGCTTAAAAGATGATGAAACTGTTGTGGAATCACTACTCCTGCTTTTAAATAAACAGTTTTGGAACGTGGACTAATTAAACCTGATATTTGACTGCTTTTGTAATGGGATAAAACGTCTCGTACGTGGTCAAAGCATTTTCCTTGCCTGGAGGCTTTTTGAAAGCCTGGGGCTCTCACAGTGCAACACACAGAACTGCTTCAGTTCTCTAGCACTTTCCCCTAATGAAGCAGCTTTAAATGAACTCTGCATCCACAGGTCAGAATTTCTTAGGAGTGGCTAACGACATCTCTTAGCTACGAAAAATAGAGGAAGGAAAAGTCAACCCGTTGCCCTCTCGTCCAGCCCAGGCTGGCTGATTTCTAAGCAGATAAAACATCTCTCCATTCAAAGCAGGTCAGTCTGGTTTAGCATCCTGCTGATAAATACTGTGGAAACAGGATGAAGGTGGGAGAACGGCACTGAGCTTTGTGTGCAGAAAGGCTGGCTGCTTTCGTGATGTTTCCCTGCAAACTCCTCACTGTGTCCTGGAAAGAGGCTTCTGTTTCTTTTGGAGAACTGTGTTTTAAAAAAAAGCATAGGAAATAAAAACAGATCAGTATTAACTAGATGCCAGGTGCCTTGCTGATGTGGAAACACAACTGGGATTGCTGCCTCTTCTCCCTCAGTGGCATGTCGGACCGAATGGGTGCATGTTTCTAGGTTGCTTTTTGTTCCCCCTTTCCCCTTTTCCTCTGTCTTTCGATTGAATTACACCGTGTGATTCTTTTTTTTTAATCCGTTTGATTCTGTTCGTGTGGCAAGTTTTAAAGGGAAAAACAAATGAACGTGATCCTGTAGCTGAACCCTTGGTGTGTGTTTGGGATGAGGGAGGGAGCATGGAGAAAAGTTCTTCAAACAAAACCACCAACCCCGACAGACTGAACATGTGTAAAATCCTGTATCATTTATGAAATATGTATAAAAGAGCCATGTACTTCTGGAACAATAAATAACTCTTCAGTTTTTGAATCGGTGCTCTCGAACAGCCTTATTTTCCCCAGATGACTAGAGAGTCTTCTGTGTGTGACACCTGTCCCCTGAGTTTCCTCCGTTTCTTTTTGTTTAGGTGGTTTCTCCTTGACCTTACATCACTGCGGCTGTGGTGGTGCAGATAATAGCTTTCCTGAAGAAGCTCGGATGGAGATCTGGCTGGCTGTGTAACGCAGGGACCTCGGGAGCAGTTGAGGTGGTGAGGCATAGGTAGAGATCCGTGGTCTAACAAAGATCTGCCTTTGTTCGGCCAGCGTAGCGGCTGTGTGGAGGCTGAAAGACTCTGGAGACACGTGGCAGATTGCAGGATAAGAATAGAGATGGGCACCTAACACCCAGCAACCAGAAAGGTACCGAGTGCTGTCAGTGTATTTCTGTAGTGCATTCAAGGCTGTTTCAGAGGAAAACTGAAGCACTAAGCTTCTAGTACTTTCTTCCTGGACCCTTGAATGACTGTGGTCTGCTGTGGGTTTGTCATGGTGACGTATTGTTTGCTTGTTAACTTAAGGAATCAGTAGCCTCAGTCCTAACTTTGTGGGCTGTTAGGATGAGGTGTTCAGTACCAGAAGGTTTGTATCGTGTTAGTTGAGTGTTTAAACAGAAAAATCTGTGACTGGTGAGTTTTAAAACCAGCCGACTCACTCGTTTCCTGGAGTAGGAGATGAGGGGCTGGAAGCTGTTAGCCGTTGTGACCCACCTTTGGTCACCACTTAAATTTAGTTCAGCAGCACTGACAAACCCCTCTCCTCTGAGCAGCTGTTACAGATGAGCTGCAGCCCGCCCTACACAACCTCACAAATCGCTTGCATCAGTTGCTTAAGGAGTCATCTATGTTGCATCCAGAACTGAGGACTTGGGCACCTAGCACCACAGTCCTTGTTTTGAAAGCAAGAAAACGCAGTGACAAAACTGTTACAAGGATTATGTGGGGAAAAGTGAAATAAGAGTCTAAAGTTAGACCTGAACCCTCCTCTCAGGTGTTTGTGCTCCTGGAGTACTGCTGTCTCGCTCTCTGTTGTGCCAGTGCACGCACGGTTGGAGGTGGATGACCTAACACAAACCTTGCCCTCAAATCTTGATGCTTTTGTTGCCCTTGGATGCTAACAGTGAAGGGAAGGGTGACGTTTGTTTGCTCTCCTGATACACCTTGTACATAACAAACTCTTGCAGTCATGTCTGGGAAGCACAGGTGCTAGGGTCCTGCCCTAAGAGCACGTGGCGCTGCACGAGTCGTGCTGCATTCTTCAGCCCGTGGGAAGGATAAGCAGCCACGTGCATTGTCGTTTTCTGCCAGGTTGCTTGGTTGGTTATTTAACCTCTCTCCACGCCTTTTCTGTCAGGGATTGTTCAAATCAGTCCAAAGCTGTCTGGAGAAATGTGTTTAGGTTCCTTTTTGCCGTGCCTGCGATGTTTTGCCTAGCAGATCTCTCTAGAGGAGGTGTTCCTGGCTCCTTGGCTCCTTTTTCCTGAAGAACTGTGAACAAACCCTTTTGTTCTTTTCCCTGTGACCCTCCTTACCTGTTACGCAGTGCTGATCACCCTGCTTCAGGCTCTTGCACTTCTGTGCGGGCTCTAAGAGGGTTTGCATGTTGGTCAGTAGCTGCTGCTGACTGTCAGGCCTTGGCACTGTGTTAGTCAAGCAAAGCCCAAGCTGCCTGGTCCTTCTGAGCCAGGGGGACAGTGTCTTTGGTCTCCTCTCTGCTGCTTGTGTGGGGCTGTAAGTACAAACTGCAGAGGAAACTGTCACACAAACGGGGATTCTTGTATCTTAAGTGTTTTTCTGTCTATGGCAAAAGATTCTGCTTATTATTAGAATTCTTATATTATTAGAAATGAAAATCTAGAACTAAACCTGGGCTTTTTCGTATCGTGACACTAAAGGCTGGAAAGTAAAACGCAGGGACATAAACTCGCAGTGTGGCTAAGTCGGGGAGAAGCTGGTGCCACGCTGTGTTGCTGTGGCACTGTCAGCTTGTAAAAGATGGGTCCCTGCTCCTGCTTCAGCCCCTGGCTTGCAGTTGTGGTCTGCTGTCTGTGCCTGATTCTTCCATCTGGAAATTGAGGATCATGGAAAACACATGGAATTCTGGAGGGGCACAGTACTCAGAACACTGGGTTCTGCATCACAGAGCCCCACTTGCTGAAAGGCAAGAAGTGCTGCTTTTCAATTAGTAATCACAGTACTGATGAGGCTGGAAAAGCCCTTCAAGATCATCCAGTCCAACCTGAAACCAACCCAGTCACCCTAACATCTGCCATCTAGCTCAGCCACTCAGCATTGCATCCAGCCTGACCCTGAACACCTCCAGGGACGGCGACTCGACCCCCTCTGTGGGCAGCCCGTTCCAAACCCGGATCACTCTCTCAGTGACAAACCTTCTCCTAAGGTCAGGTCTAAACCTCCCCTGATGGAGCTGAAGACTGTGACCCCTTGTGCTGTCTGCAGTGTCCAGGGAGAAAGAGTAGGTACTTGCCTGCCTTTTTTGGGGTCTTGGTGTTTTTCTTGCTTCGTGTTTGCTCCTACTCCACCAGACTTGGGTTCACTCCCTGATGTCGCAGCCCTCCCCGCTGACAGCATGTCCTGGGACAAGTTGTTTACGGCAGCGAGGCCTATCTCCCAGTCCTTGACATTTATGCAATCCATCTCGGCAGCCTGTCAGGGCTTATTGTGGACATACATCCTCAATCAGTCGCAGACAGGGAAGGGACCCTGTTGCGTGTGTCTGGCTCTTCTCTCCCGCAGCAGCAGGAAGCGCTGATTAGCCCTTCCGCTTGCTCCTCCTTCTGGGCAGTTTCTCCTGCACCAAGAGCTGTCTTTGTACCCCTCTCTCTCATGAAACACTAGTGTCTTGAAAGGTGGCTCCTGGCAAGGACACAGCCAGATTCAGCAAACCCAGAGCGACTTTCGTTCGTCCGGTATGAGTTTTGCCAGCATAACCAGGGCTGTGAATACCTTGATTTCCTTCTGTGGGTACGGTAAAGGTTTGAGGGGGATGAGAAGTGTGGTTAGCACCCGCAGGGTTGGCATCCTTCCTCAGAGGCGTACCCGGGCTTAGGCAGCAGGCAGTTTACACAGTCCTGGCTCTTGGGTGCCAGAATACAGCTACCTGGTTTCATGCTGCCTTCTCTCTTCCTGCCTTGTAACCCACACGGATTCCTGCTTGTAAGAAATGCTAACTGGATGCTGGTTCTCCTTCCTTCTTGGAAGTTTGGCTCATTCATCCTTGGGCTGGGGAAATGGTGGTCAGGATCAACAGCTTCTCCAGACCCTGCAGCAACTGGAGCGCTCTACTGTCATGGTAACCCCCCAGAGGGTCTGTTTGCAGGTGGGTTTTCTGTTTGGGGTCTTCCCAAACACCTCTCCCCTCTCAGGAATAATCGCTCCAGCTCCCTGAAACATTGATTTGCAGTACTTGAATCCCACTATTGTTTGTGGGAGAACTGAAGCTAGAGCCATGACAGACACCCAGAATGACCTACAGAGCAAAGAGTGTGCTGATGGAAGCACTGCCCTTGCAGGGATTTCTTCCAGAAGACTGAGATGAGATGAGATTCGTCCTTCCTGTGAATTCGGAAAACACGTAGGGGCAGCATACTGCATCTTCTCCATCTTTGAACTGTTCCCTTGAGCTAGGTGTTAGGATACTGGAACAGTGTCATTCCTGGGAATACTGGGGCATCTCCTGCTTTAATCTGCTTTGGGTAAGGTTATAGGGTCTGCTTGTGACACCACCGAGGCTGAGAGCTGCTGTGAAGCTGTTCGTTCCCCTGTGTTAATTGTCAGCTGTCAGTCACAAATCGTTTTGGCAGTGATGTGTTATGTCAGGCCTAATACACCGCCCACCGTCACAGAAGCGCCTGGGAATGGGATGGTTCATCCCAATACACTCACCCCAGCACGCAGGGGAACTCCAGTTGAAGCTCCTCAGTTTTATTTACCTGGGATCTTGGCTCTGAATCAACCTCTCGGTGACAATGGCAAAACATAACTGCCTGTGGCTTGCTGCAGCCGTCTCCACTCAATTGCAGTTTCTCTTCTGGGAATTCACATCATCGCCTTGTGGGGGTTATCTCTCTTGCTGCCTCTGCATAGGGAACTTCTTCTCCTTTCCTGTTGTTGGAAGAAGGTTTCTAGTGTTTTTAGCTGCCACCAAATTTAGCTGCAGAGATTAGTTGTTATTTATTTCTGGTGAAGCAACGATGAGCGTTTGTAAAGCTTCTGCTGTTTCCTAGAATCACCCTTCTCTTTAAACAAGATGACTCTGCTGGGCTGGAGCAGGGTAGACTCTTGCAGTTCACTGCCAGGGAGGGAATTGCTCCTTTACAGTGAGTGTCAGAGCACTGGGACAGGCTGCCCAGGGAGACTGTGGAGTCTCCTTCTCTGGAGATGCTTAAAACCCATCTGGACATGTTGCTGTGTTGCCTGCTCTATGCGATGCTGCTCTAGCAAAGGGGGTTATGTTAGTTCTTCAGAGGTTAATTCCACCCCCTAGCAGTGTGTGGCTCTGTGAAATGCCTGCTCTGGCTCAACTGTGCATAGGCCTAGCCGTACTCTTGGCTGATGGAGGGCTTTCTTCAAGCCCATGATTTCCTGGAGGACAACTGTACGGGGAGGGGACCCGTAGATGTTAAAAACAGAGTGGTAAAGCTATTCTTTATAATAAGAGCTACAGGTAGGGAATGTCCCATTCTGCTTATCCCTGTTACCCTTGGTTTCTTCCCCTGCCAGCCATGGTGCTTGCTTTGCTTTCGTACAGATTTCACTGTGCTGCAACTCATCCGTAGCCAGAGCTGCAACTCGTGAGCCTGGTTCAGTTTGACGCGTAAGGCAGAGGCTCCCCATTACCTGGCTGTGCATGAAAGTTAACTCAGGAGCACTGCATTTCATGAGCATTGGAGTTGTTCTGTAAAGACAAAAGCCACGAGACTGCTGCTGCTGGTGTCTCCATTGCCTTGTCTGGCAGCCTTGCTGCGCTGTGGAGATCGAGTGGCCAGAAGCGGAGGGGGTCTGTGCGGCATCGCGACAGCTGATTTCCCTGTGGAGACACCACGGGGGACACTTTGACTGATGTTCCCATTGTAGCTCCGCTGGAAGCGCTCCTCTGCAATCACTGCTCAGAAGGACTAGTTCTCCTCCTGTGGCCACTGTTTCCTGTAGTTAAAGCTCTCCAGTTGGTGTCTTCTGCCCGTGGGGAGCCGTGAAGTCATATGACTTGTGGAAGGAGCAGAGATAACAACAAGCACCCATATGTTCCTCTTTTCCATCCCTTCGGGATGTCCGGGTGTCCCCAGTCAGAATTCTTCTCCGGATAAGATAGAGGAGGTGTCACTGGGGGGCAGTCGGGCCAGAAAACAATAGCCGGGTAGAGTCCAAAACACAAGATTGATCAGCCAGTACATCTCTGCTGTCAATAAGGGGCAGAGCTGCTCTGTGAGGGTCAAGGCTGGAGCTGGACTCCACATCCCTTCAGCTTCTTCCTCTGATAAACTTCCAGAAGAGCTATCCTGCTTGCTCTTCAGAAAGCTTGAGGTCAGAAGCTCCGCTGAAAGGAAGGCTGCAGCAGGCACGGTGCATGCAAGGGCTTTCAAGCCTCTGTTACTTGAACGGCGGCTGTTGTTCCTTGGCCAACTGGGATGATCCAGTACTTGTTCTTCTGTATCTGCTTCAGCATCCCGTTGCATACGGTGTCTTCGATGGGTGAGTAAAGAGTTGCTGCCTTCAGGCTGGTTTCTTTTCGCCGCCTTTGGGTCCTGCCAAGCCTTGGTGTTCTCAGGTGAAAACTGGAAGGTGTGAGAAGTACCCTCTTCTCCTCAGAGAGCTGTGCAATCTTGTCCAGCTGGCAAGATCTTTCTGTCGCAGAGCTGGAGCCTCCCAGAGTGGGAGAACACTACCAAGGCACCGTGGGCTTTTCCTCTCCCTCTGGAGGAGAGGCTGTACAAGTAGAGAATGTACTGCTTTCTCGCTTGTTTCCTTGACAGATCTTAGCTGACCTCAGTGCCATAACGTGCTGCTGCCCGTTTCATTGCTCAGTTGAGCTGGCACAGACACCTCTGGTTGCACGCTGCACCCAGGATCAACCTCTCTGTAGAACAGTGGGTTTGTGAGTGCCTGCTGGAGCCCCGTTTGTCATCCAGTCTATATTTTAGCACATCAGCTAGAGAACTAATGATTGCATCAAGATTACAGATGGGAAAGCTTTACTTCATAACTGGTGCTTGTCAGGCTGGATTGCTCAGGCCACGCCACAAGTGTCGGGGAGGAAAAGAATTGAGCTGAGAAAAATGAAGAGCAGAGGGAGCTGCAGACAGTCATAATGTCTTCTGCAACCCCCACCACGCTTCTGTTTGGGAGGAAGAGATGAAGAGCTCTCTATCTCTGTGGAGTTTAGAATAAAAAACCACCTTGAATTAATCTTTCGGGTAATGTGCTGGCAAAGGCTGCTTGGTCTCTGCAGAGAGATGGGCTTGAGGCAGCGCCGAGGGGCTGTGCCGTTCGGAGGAGCGCTGCCTGCTTTATTCTCCTTGCTTGCTTCCCCTTCACTCCTTTCCAGCGCTCTCAGAGAGAGGAAAGATGTGAGGGTGAGCTACCCCGTTCCCTTGAAATGCCTTCTTCCAGCTCCCTCCGAGCCCCTGCATCTTCATCCCAGTAAATTTTGTCTCCTGAATATTTAGGAGTCGGTGCAGTCTCCCTGGCTGGGTGTTTTCTGAGCCTGCCCACAGAATTAATTATGCTTTATGGAAGCTAACGAGGTCGTGTGTATTTTTGGTGCTGCCTGGCTGGGAAGCTGACAGGGCAATCCTCACTTCACCTCGTTTGGCCATTAACCCCTTTGATCACGGGCAGTGACTCACCCGGAGGCCACACCAAATCATCCTGTGGAAGCCGGTGCTAAGGGGAGCCCAGATGAAGCTCTGTTCAGCAAAGGAGAGGCAGGACCCATCTTTTTCTGTCACATGAAGTTAGAGAAGCAACAGGGCTGCTGCTGTTTGTGAGTGAGGGGCTGGGGGACAGGGAGAGGTGGCTGAAACCAAGAGCTCATGAGAGACTGCCTGCTGTGTCTCATCAGACAGTTCTTGCTGTGTTGCCTGCTCTGCTGCTCAGGGAAGTTGTGGTGGGAGTGAATCTGCTTCTCTGCCTGTCTCATAAGGCACAGGAGATTCCCTCTGCAACCCAGATCTTCACTCCCAGTGCAGGCATGCAGCTCTGCAGCACTCCCACCGCTGTGGCAGCTGCTCCTGCCTTTCATGCTGCATTTGAGGGCAAACAAAATCTGTCTGGAGCTGAGGATGCTGTCAGGATGTTTGTGAGGAGAGATGTTCCATTTGTGAGCAGCTCCAAGGCTACATTTCAAAGGGGCAGGTGATTTACAGAGCTAAGGGTGAAGTCTGTCCTCTGGAACACTTTTAGTTCCCGCTATAAAGGCAGTGAAGCAAGTTAAAATGAGGAACTGAGAAGGTCTGTCTGTGCGTAGAGTATTCTAAATTCTTTAAATGGTATCACCTCATTGTTTAAATAAAACAGGAGAGAGCAATTTTAGAGCTTAACATGAAAAATGGTGTGGAAAGTCGAGAGTCCTGCAGGCTGAATGCGTTTAATCAGCACCGTTGGTGTTATTATCCTAATTCTAGGACATGCTAATCAATTTGCCATCCTCGGGAGAGCATTAGCATTCATTCTGCTTAACAGGCCAGAGCCAGTCACGGGTAAGTTAGTGCTCAGTCGGGTATCACGTGTAAGTGAGAATGAAGCCTCTGGACCTTCGGCGGGGAAGTTGCCAAATCGGGGTTAATTAGAAGAGTGAAAATGGAATGAACCTCCTTGTGGTGTTCCCAGGCGTTAATTGTTAATTGCAGAGGGTTAAGAAAAGCCTCTGAAAAGGGAGATGCTCCCCGAGCCCTGGATGAACAGGCGTGCTCCTTCCAGGTCCGTGTCGCCGTGTCTTGCCGTCGCCAACATTCGCTCGCAAGCATCTGATCTCCTTCCAAGGAGTGGGACTAGGCAAGAGCTGATGGGCTTGCTCCCCAGAAGGTCCTGATGCAGAAATCTGTGCTCTCAATGTTTTTAAGATAAGAAGAGATGGAGAAGCTGTTTCAGATGCAAAACGATGGCAGCATCCCCCCCACACACACACAGTAGGTGCTGTGGAACACAGGAGCGGTTGGCATTTGGCAGAGAGGGCAGGGGTGGACGGAGTCTCTGAAGGAGGGATCTTTTTATATGGGGAGCTGCCACCTCTCCCTTGCCCTGCTGCAGAGTTTTACAGAGTGCATGGATTTGAGTCACAGCTCGTTCAGCTTTCATGGACAGTGCAGAGCAAAACCCCAGGTAAATGGAGTGGGGTCGGTCTCTTCTCCATCACCTTTCTAAGCAAAGTCTTGTTTCAGAGACAGCCTGCCAGGTCAAATTCATGGTGACGAAGGAAAGCAGTTCTTAGATCTAGCTGTTTAAAACTGTGCCCTGAACTGAGCAGGAGCTGGTAAATGATGGTTAGAGCTTGCTTACAATTACATAGGGGTCTTTCAGACCGAGCGGAGTGTTTTCTTCCTTTAAACGCAGCACTCCTCTGGAGTATCTTGCAGTTTGTGTTTGACCGATGCTTTGATCTCTGGCCTGTGCTTGAGGCAACTCAGCTGCACGGGCTGGCACTGCCCAGGGATGGATTTTGACCTGCTTGGAGTCCGGTCCTTTTCTCCAGGGCATGTAGGAGTGACTTCCAGTGGGGCTCTGTTACTACCTGGCCACAGTGTGGACTCCCTAGTAGACGTGGTGCTGCCAGACTGCGTTTCCCGTGGCAAAATCACTGCCTGGGTATCAGCACTGGGTTTGGCTTTTGGTTTTTGCTTCTGGCACCCTCGACAGCAGCTCAGACTGCGGCACTATGCTCTGTTACTCTCTTCCAAGACGTTTGAGGCGAGCTGTCAGCGTTTTCCATTAGGCAGTTAGCTGGTAGTACTGCCTCTCCCCAGGGGTGTCTGTCCATCACCAAAAGAAATGGGTTTGCATTCCTTGCCGTTACCAGTCAACAACTGGGTTTGATGGCTACCAGCTCTTCTCTCTTGTCTCTTGCTGCATGCCTTAGCCTTGGACCCCTGCTCTGCCTACATCAGTCTGAACGAGCCCTGGAGGAACACGGACAATCAGATCAATGGTTCCCACGGCCAGCCCACCTGCGATAGCCAGATCGACGGCGAGTGGTATCGCTTCACTGGCATGGCTGGAGACGCGATGCCGACGTTCTGCATCCCGGAGAACCACTGCGGCACCCACGCTCCCATCTGGCTGAACGGCAGCCACCCGCGGGAGTCGGACGGCATTGTCGCGCGCCAAGCCTGTGCCAGCTTCAACGGGAACTGCTGCCTTTGGAATACCACCATTGACGTCAAGGCCTGCCCGGGCGGGTACTACGTGTACCACCTAACCAAGCCTAGCGTCTGTTTCCATGCGTACTGTGGGCGTAAGTACCTGCTGAGGCCCCTCTGCTGAAACCCCTTTGTCCTGTGATGCGGGGGAGCTCCCAGCCACCCATGAACTGGGGAGAGGTGGTGCCTGGGGTCGGGCCTTGTCACCCAGCAGTATGTCAGGCGATGAGGTTCAGGCAGTCACCTGTCTGTAGGAGACTGATTAATGGTTTCAGCTCCGTGAATTTCAGCCTTTGATCAGCTAGTGGAAATTTTCCACAGCCAACCTGACCACGGTGATTTACAGCTCTCTGTGGGCCCTGTGGTTACCTTGGCCTGCCACCAAAGCCAGAGTTAGCTGCTTTGACTTAGAGTAATTAAACTGGATTGTTTCTCCTCAGCTTCCCTTCCCTCATGTGGGCTGGGTCTGTAACGGATGGACCAGGCACAGGGTGTGAAGCTGACCGTACCGATGTGCTGGTTTTGGTGCGTGCTCAGAGGTTTGTGCTGACACTGTTCTTGTCGTGCCCTAGATTTTTATGACATCTGTGATGTGGTGGATTGCCAGGGCTCCTGCCTGGACACCGGTGACTGCACGTGTTCCCTGGGGACGATGCTAGGACCTGATGGACAGACATGCCTTGGTAAGGGTGGAAATAACCCGTCTCAGCTACTGATACTCTCTTCCACTCTGTTTCACTGCTCGTGCCTCTGTCCATCCTGTTACAAACCAGTACAGGAGGAGGGTCAGTGTCCAAGAGGTTTTCCCCTTCCTGCCTAGCACAGGTCCTTCATTCTGTACATGGTTCAGTTTCTTTCCTAGGGATGAGATACAACATCCTGTGACTGACTACATCCTGGTACCTCTGGGGCTGTACGTGTGCAGGGGCCAGACTCCCTGTACTGAAGGCAGCAGCGGAGTTTCTTTGCAAGATCAGAGTCTGGTGTCATTGGTATTCAGCGCTGGCTTTGCAGTCTGTCACTAGAGATTCCCTCTCACCTTCTCTCTTGAATGCCTTTTTCCTGCAGTAGAAGTTCTGCCAGGCTGGCGTAGGGCATTGCCCAGGCCCTGGGGCTTGGGGAGAGCCCAAGGATTGTAAGGTTTAGCTCAGCCAGAGTGGTTTTAGGTGGTATTGAGAGGGCTGGCATGTGGTGGCTGCACTGGCAGGGACTAGTGTGACTAGGGGGAAGGTGGAGGGGCTGTAAGTGACAGCAGAGAGGGGGAAGTGGGCTTCAGGGCTTTGTGAGGGACCCCCCATGACCCTCTGAGGAGGGAATGGCTGTGGTTGTGCATGTGTTGCTGGGGGAAGAGCAAGAAGAGCATATGGGCTGTGAGGTCTTACGAAGACGATGGTCTGTGGGGCAGTGCAAGGAGCTGGTAAGGGCTGGTTGCTGGGGAGCTGCAGGTCCACATCAATGGGTAAGATGTGGGGAAGGGGTCTAGTGTTCATGGGAAGTAGGATTTCATTTTTGTGGCTTGATTTGGTGGAGAAGTTGAAAGCAGAGTTGGTCCAGGAGGCTGAGTGGCAGATTAGTTTCTTCCTCATGGGCTGCAGCTGACAATGGAGGGTGTGGGTGACTTCTGTCCTCACTCTCCTCCTGTCTGTGGGATCAGAGTAGAGGCCACGGTAATTACAAACCGTGGAGAGAGCAGCCTGGCCAGGGGGCAGCTTTGCGCTTGCTCACACAGATTCTGCAGGAGGGTTTTGGTTGAACTGCTCCACATCTCTGCAGCCAAGCAGCTGACTTAGCTCTCTCAGCTAATGAGCTCAGAACTGAGCTCTTCTCTGCCCCTTCAGTACCCTGTCTGAGCAGCTGACGGGGGTGTGGTGGCCTCGGTGGCCGGTTAGGTCTCCCCACAGTGAGCTGCTGTTTGTGTTCTGAGGAAGCAGGCAGAGCTGGAGCACGAAGATGGCATTTCTCATGCCAAGACTTAGCGTGACGAACCCTCACTGATTTGATTTCCCTTGGTGCAGGTGTTTAAAGACATAATTCATTCTCCTGCCTTTGCCTTGAGGCTGAAGCCTTTGAAGCTGCCCCTGGGGTAGCTGTCTGGGTGCAGCAGGAGGAGCAGCTGTGTGGTACAAGAAGAGGGGTCTGATTCCGGTACTCAGCTTCCCCACGCAGGGAAGTCACGTCGAGTCCACTCCCCGTGCAGGTGGGGCCAAGAACGGTTGAGGGTGAGGAGATCAGTCACAGCCAGACAGCGTTTTGGTTCTTTTCAGATGAAAATGAGTGCGAGCAGAACAACGGAGGCTGCAGCGAGCTGTGTGTTAACCTGAAGAACTCCTACCGCTGCGAGTGTGGCGTCGGACGCACGCTGGGAAGCGATGGCAAAACCTGTGAAGGTGAGGTGTCTCCTGTCCCAGTCTGCTGGAGACTCTATAATTCGTTCTGCTCCACCCTTGGCTCCTTGCAGCTGGGATTAAATGCCAGCGGTATCGCCTGTGCTTGCCTGTGGGGCTGTTACTGCAGTACCCTCCTAACCAAGCAGTGACAAGACTCTTCGTGGTTCCTCCTGCCTTTCTCATCTGTTTGAGGATTTGCTTTGTGTTTATCTCCCCGGGGAATAGGCAGCAATGGATCTGGTGTCTGGACAGAACATATCTGCTGGGCTATGGCCCTGGGGGTCTGTAGGGTAACTGTGCAGAGACAGATTTAGCACTGCAGCTGACATTAGGAGTGGGGAATGTCATGACATTAAGCTAGAGCACAGGGATCACTTTGCCTCCCAGTACACAGGTCCAGGAGAGGGGGTGTCAGACTGTAAACAGAGGCTGGACTGGAGAAGAGGGCTGCATTCTGCCTGGGCTTTGTAAGTAGTGAGCTGTGGGTTCTGCTGTGTGGAGCTGCTGGTTGCTGTCACAGCCAGCTTGAAAATCCTTAACACGTTTAGACTGGGAGCTTAAGAGGAGTTTAAAGACTGAACAGTAGGTTTGATCTGTTGTCACTAACAATCCACAGACATCTTTGAACGATAGAGATTGACTCATGCCCGATGTTTTCTGTGGCCAGCTGTGAAGAGCACTCTGCCCTCGGACCAGATGCACCGTGCTTCTGAGCCACCCAGCTCACGGTGCTCAGGAGCAAAACCTACCCCGTGCAGGTCTCCCCAGTGCAGTGTCACTAGCTGGGTGCGTGGTGGTCTGTTACCAGAGCGAGGAGAAGGGAGATGAAACGTGCTTTGGCATCCGTGAGGGTGAAACAGGGACAGGGTCTGATGATGGATCATACAGAAGGGTGGGTCCAGCCCACAGACACAAGGGCAGTCCCGCTCTCTCCCTGCGGGGTGGCTGTCTGCCACACAGCAGCTCATGGAAAGTTGGATGCAGACTGCAGATGCTTTCAGTTTCTGGCACTTTGACAGCAGTGTGCCCAGGCGGCCAAGAGGGCTAATGGCATCCTGGCCTGCATCAAGGATGGAGTGGCCAACAGGGCGAGGGAGGTTCTCCTCCCCCTGTATTCAGCTCTGGTCAGACCGCCCCTGGAGTGTTGTGTTCAGTGCTGGGCCCCTCAGTTCAGGAAGGATGGCGAGGGGCTGGAACGAGTCCAGAGAGGGCAACTGGAATGGGAAAGGGGCTGGAAGGGAAGCCCTGCGAGGAGAGGCTGATGGAGCTGGGGCTGTTCAGCCTGGAGAAGAGGAGGCTCAGGGGTGACCTTATCGCTGTCTCTAACTCCCTAAAAGGGGGTTGGAGTCAGGCGGGGGTCGGTCTGTTCTCCCTGGACACTGCAGACAGGACAAGGGGTCCTGAAGCTCACACGCTAACAATTCCTGCCCAAAGAGACTTCTCGGAGCTCAGTTTCATCCTCAGCCCACAGAAGGATGTAGGAACCCCGTCCCATCTCCCTCCATCACAGCTGGGAATCCCCAGGCAAAGAGCACATCCTCTTCTTCCCACTGTTCCCTGGTGGCAGCAGGAGCTGGCTATCCACGAGTCCATCGTCCCCTGCAGATCTCAGGGCTTTCATTGTGGTGATGGCCAGGGCAGTGGGGCGGTTCCATAGAGTGGAAGCTTTGAGAAGATTTTCCTCCCACCTTTTTGAAGAACAAAACAACACACAGGTGTAGTTGAGGAGGGTGTCTCGGAAGGTAAAGAGGTCCAAGCTGAAGATGGTCTGTCCAGCCACTCTGTGTGTGGCAGGTGTGATATGAGAGGTAGCTTGGCAGACTCTTTCCACAGATTCCCTCACTGGCCTTTACGTGGAGTGGCAAACACAGGGGATCGTGCTATGAGAAACAGGTTTCCACTGTCTTTTCTTGGAAGAAAGCTCTCTCAGTGCTGCTGCTTTCAAGCTCTGTGTTGCTCATGCTGTTTCTCAGCCAGCCCCCAGGGGTTGTTGGATCTGGTGAAGCTGAGGCTGATTTCCCTTCCTTTTGCAGAGATCGAAGGCTGTCACAACAACAACGGGGGCTGCAGCCACACCTGCCTTGAAGTGGAAGACAGGTACCAGTGTGAGTGCCCGAGGGGACTCGTCCTGTCAGAGGACAACCACACCTGCCAAGGTAGGTCAGCAGACTGCCCCCATCCAAAAGGAACTGTTGGGTTTGTCCTGTTCCTGCAGACTGGCCGGTCTGGTTTTAATGGGACTTTGTTGTTACTGACACAAAGAGACCCTGGAGGCCCTGCTTTTTGTACCCAGCAGGTGACTAGAGGCACAGGACTGGCCTGGTGCCTCATGCCTCACAGGCAGTGCTCGCTTACAGTGAAGGCCTCCCGTTGTTTGCCCTGCTCTGGCTGTGAGTGACAAATCGATGCCATCAGGACTGGAGTTGTCTGTGACTCAAGTTGGGCTCTCAAAATTTCACCTCAAGCGGTTCATTCCCCTCTGAGAAGAGGGAGAATCTCCTGAGGGCAATGAGCGTTGAGCAGATGGTCTGTAGCTCCTCTTGAAATGACTTCTTACAACCCATCACTCGCAGCCAGGGTTCTCCTGGGTCTCATAGTCCCACAGCTGTTCAAGCCCCTGAGATGCCGTAAGCATCAAGCAGCCTGTGTCTCACAGAGAAGACATCTACTCTGACCTGCTGCTGAAGGGATAGCCAGTCAAACTGCCTGCTGAGGAGAGCTGTGAGGGCCTGTGAAAGGCAGGCAGAGGCGATGCTTTCTGGTGGCCATGTCTGTCTTGCTCGGCCTGACTTCTCACACCTGCTGGGCACAGCACAAAGTTGGAGACAGCTGGACCTCGTAGCTGCCTGTGTTCTGCCTCGGTGGGCCCACGAAGACCCTGTGTGGTTGCTTTCAGCCATTTCCCTGCAGATCTGCTGGACTCTGAAATGCAATAAACGAGAGACCCAGCCTGTCATGAGCTAACTCATCGGGCTTTAGATAACAGCAGTGAGCTGGTAGAACCTGGCAGGCTTGGAATCTCCTCTAGTTCTACAGAGTGCCCAGGCATCAGATCCAAACCTCGCGATGGCCAGCAGGACAGAACGCCTCGGGGCAGAGGTTAGAGTGGTGAAATTCCTGCCTTTAGAGCTTTTCAGCAATGCAGGGCACTGCTTTCGTGGGTGAGCCCTGCACACTTGGCACTGAGTCGTGCTTATTGTGCCAGCAGAACCAGGTGAGGAGGAGGAGATGGGGATTCCTCAGGGCTAGGACTATAGTGACTGACTGAGGGACTGACTGAGGGCCCCCCATGGGGATGCAGACCACAAAGGAACCACTGCTGGCTCCCTGAGGCAACCCCACAGGGTTAGAAGGCTGTGTGTTTCCCAGACAGTGCTTCTCCTACTCGTGAGGCTGCTAATGAGAGGGTTGTGTTGTGTGGAGTGCAAGACAGGGAGTTAATTACTCTGGTAAGGCAGTAATCCTAAATGCAGCGTGTTATCCCTCTTTCACACCCCATAATAACTGCTGCAGCTCTTCCCCAGCTCCCTGGTAGGTTTGTAGTGCAGACTGTTACTCTGGGAACTTTCCTTGCAGTTCCAGTGCTGTGCAAGTCCAGCTCAATTGAGGTGAACATCCCAAAGGACCTGGTTGGAGGCCTGGACCTTTCCCTCATCAACACTTCGTGCAAAGGAGTATCCAACGGCACTCACGTCAACATCCACTTCTCCTTGAAGTCCTGTGGCACCGTTGTGGACGTATGTATAACCCGCTGCCTTCCTGTCTCGTGGGGTCTCTTGGAACGAGTGACTCAGCTGTGCTTTCCCTGGGGATAAAGCTGATTTAGCTGTACCACCAGAGCAGTTTCCTGTGCTGCTCTGCAGCTGGCCTCAAGGCTAGAGCTCTGGTGGCATCCCAGAGCTGCTTCTACCTGCTTTATGGCAGTGTGTGTCTGCCAGCGTGGCTGCAGCTCTCTGCTCGCCTAGCACAGTGCAGAGGCAGCTTCGCCACAGCTCAGTGCACAGGTGTGACTCCTCACCCTCCTGCTGAGACAGGAGAACATTTCTAAGGCTATGCTGGCACCTGCTCAGGAACCAGACTGCTCACCCTAGCAGACGAGCAGCAACTGGAGGTTAGTTCCTCTGCTTCGTGCAGGAGTGTGGTGCATTCACAACAGACTCAGAGAGGCCCCTCAGTCTGTGGGGAAGGATGAGCTTCGTTTTGGGTGCAGACTGTACTGTCAGCGGCTGGTTTAGGACTTGTCTGAGTTTCCTGAACAAGGTGAACTCACCTGCCTGGGTGAACTCAGCGAGGCCTTTCTCCATGACCTCCTCTTTCCCTTCAACTCCTTCGCTGCAGGTAATAAACGACAAAATAATTGCCACCAACCTGGTGACTGGTTTGCCAAAGCAGACCCCGGGCAGCAACGGAGACGTCATCGTCCGCACCAGCAAGCTGCTGATCCCGGTGACCTGTGAGTTCCCACGCCGCTACACCATCTCTGAAGGCTATGTGCCCAACCTCAAGAACTCTCCCTTGGAAATCATGAGCCGCAACCAGGGCATCTTCCCCTTCACTCTTGAGATCTTTAAAGACAAAGATTTTGATGAACCCTACAGGGGTGCTCTTCCCACCCTCAAGCTCCGGGACTCTCTGTACTTCGGGATCGAACCCTTGGTACATGTCAATGGGCTGGAGACACTGGTAGAAAGCTGCTTTGCCACTCCCACCTCAAAAATCGATGAGATCCTCAAGTACTACCTGATTCAAGATGGGTGAGTTCCCTGCTCCCTCTCTTGCTGGCTAGCTGGATGGGAAGTGGCCAGCAGGGCTGAACTGCATTACCTGTGTGACACTGCTTCGCCCTGCTCTGAGCAGTCCCCACAGCCAGCCCTGCCAGCCCTCGAGCTGTAACCACCTGTCCCATCCAAATGGATTAGGAGAAGTGGTGGGAGGCAGTGACAGAGGTTACTCCAAGTGCAGCCTTTACAGGCCATATTTCCCTGGAACTAGCCTTGTGGGTAATTAGGTTGGCTCCTTCCTGATATCCTCCGTGTGCCAGCCTGCAAAGTGCCAAACCAATCAGCAGAACCCCCCCCATGGCTCTGTGCCGCTGCCATGCACCTGCTGCAGCAGCAGGAGCAAGTTTCTCTGTTTTCCCATAATGGCATCGTTATAGCAGGAGCCAGGAGCCTCCAGGGATGGCCCTGGGAGCTCCTCTTGCTTTGCTCTCTCTGGTGCCTGCCATGCAGCCAGCTTTGGCTGCAGCTGTCTGAGGCACTTGGGGTTAGTGATGTTTCCAGTGGAAAAACAGACTGGATCTGTGGATTCACTCTAATGGGCTTGGTGTCTGAAGTCCAGGGAGCACTGCCCTGGGCTCCTGAGGTGACCCCTGTCCACAGACATCCAACTGCTTTGGATGCTAATGTGACAGTGCCCTGGTACAGCATGTTCAGTGCTTGCAGGCAGCAGTGCCTCGTAGCTTAGCCAGACAGTGATGTGGAGTTATCACAGCTGGGAGCCAGTCTGCCATCCTCGAGGGAGTAGAGTCCAGCCAGCATAATATCTAAGGTGTGCCCAAGTGCAACAGCCCAGCAGTCAAGGGGCTGTGCCTGGAACAGTCCTGTGTGCTGCTTGCCATCTGATAAGAACAGCAGTCACTTCCTCAGCTGCCAGGCTCAGTCGTGCACCATTCGAGCTGGTGATAACGAGTCCTGTGCAATTGTCTGGTAGCCAAAGGCCCTGCAGAGTACAGGGCACTGTTAGCACTTTGTTCTGACAGGCATGAGCTTGCTCCCTGCCCATCCTAGGCTGCAGTCCTCTGTGCCTGGCGCTTCTGGGATTTACGAGCAGATCCATAATGTCCCGAGTCCTGGGTTTGGCTGCTCTGCAGGCCTTTCACAGAGTCAAGGCTCCAAATCTTCATCCATTTCTTACCATGAGTGAAAATCAGGGGATTCAAAACAGTGGTCGAGACCGAAGCTCGAGAGAGAAGGGGAAGACACCACCTGCCGTGTCCCAAACTGCAGCATTCACGGGAGGATTTGTGATACCAGCAGGCCCTTTGGCACCATAATCCTGCAGAGGGCATTAAAACTTCACCAAAGGGAAGAGACACCAGGCTGCAGCCTTATCCAGCCTGCTCTGCTCTGCAGCCACTTCTGCAGGTGCCAGAGCCCCCAGCCCCGCTGCACTGCACTGTATTCAAACGGACCCTCTGCACAGACCAAGGGCTAGCGCTGTGCTGCTGGGCCGAGAGAGGCTCTTTGTCTCTCTGTCTGCTTGCAGCAATTGGCAGGTTAAGTTAGCCAAATGCTCTGCTGATTTGTCCCTGCTTCAGGCAGCTCTATAATAACCCAGTTTCCTTCCAGCAGCCCAGCCCCAGAAGCCCGAGGCAATAAAGACAGGGCTTCTAGATCAGTTTGATTTTGTAGGGTCAGACCTGCAGCTTCCACAGGGAAACCCTGTTTGAATTGGAGAGGACAGACCTCAGGCTGAGGGATAGGAGATTTCACCTCCCTGCTAATTCCCTGCCATCTCCAGCTGGTGGGAGGTGGGAGCTGCCTTCTGTGGGACTCCTCAGCTCTCTCCCTGCGTGGATGTGGCCATGCTGGAAATCGGGGGTTTCTCAGCTTCCTCCCTGCTCAGTAACAGCCTGTAGGGTTGCTGGCCCAGCCAGTCACCCCCAAGGTCCTGCTCCCACATCTGCTCGTTCATCCTCTTTCTCAAAACACAGCTAAGCAGAAGGCACTGCCCAGCTGTGCAGGCAACAGGCTCTCCAGTCACTGAGGGCAATCTCTGTGGCCATGAGCTGCCACTTGTCTGGTTAAAGTGGTTCCATTGCAGCCTCGGGCTGCTCCTCTCTTGTAGGCTGAGGTGATTATTCTGTCATCCAAGCTCTCCTTTCCACCTGGCAACCCACAAGACAGGGATCAGAGCACACAGGCCCCATGGTGCAGCCATTCTCTGCTCCCCTAACCTAAGCACAGGGAGGGATCATTTTCCCTGTATGAGTCCCCCACTTCCCTTCCATGCCCAGGGCTCCCTGCCCCTTCTTAATTCCCTACGGTGGGAAGCAGGCTCTGGTGGTTTCCTAGGATGGTGGGACGTGCCCCGTGCACCAGGCAGAAGGGTCTGGCCCTGTGACTGAGGAGCTTTGCAGCTGGTTTGGTCGTTGTGCTGGCATGCACACAGGGAGCTGATTTCTCCTGCAGTTCTGTGACTTGCATGATGGCACAGTGCTGGTGATGGAGAAGTTGAAATTAGTACCACAGTGATGCTGAGGCTGGAAAAGACTTTGGAGATCATCCAGTCCAACCTGAAACCAACCCAGTCACCCTAACATCTGCCATCTAGCTCAGCCACTCAGCACTGCATCCAGCCTGACC